>JAQIVE010000377.1:0-39484 GCA_034698285.1 Sminthurinus bimaculatus | reverse complement strand
GTCACAAAAGTTACTGATTATTAAATCTAGCCCCCGATCCTATAGGATCGGGCTAAAGTTTCTTGTACTTCTATATGCAATTACAAATTTACAGAACTGTGAGTGAAAAACCTTTTTCTCACACAGAAGGAAATGTCTAAGCGTTATGTACTGAAATTAATGATTATATTTTTGCTCTAAATTTTACAGTTATGCTAAATTATAAAGTGTGTAAGGCGTTTTGGAACAAAGTGCGATCAGATAGAAGAGCCCGAGGAATACAACCTTACCTTCCTGCCCCAGGTATGCTTTAATTACAATAATATAGAATCATTCCACACATGACACTATAAATATACACATTGTGCAAAGCAAAGCAGCTCATCAGAAGTAAGAGTAGTATATTATGTAACATGTCATGTGTCATTTGTAATTTGTATTTTAATACTTTGATGTGTTTCCTTGACTTTCTACCCCTAGAGGATCGAGCTAAAGTCAAAGCAGAATATAAGGAGAAATGGAATATGTGATGATGTATATTATGTGAACGTAAACCAATCGATACAACTACCGCTTCTCGGACTTAGGAATAGTTTATGGAAGCATTTTAAGTACTATTATGTATAGTGTATAGGTATTATGTTCTATAACGAAGACTTAATCCAGACTAGTTACAAAACTAAAAATAGCCAAAGTAATGATGATATATTGTATAAAACAAGATGTGCAAGCTAATAAAAGCTCCAATATTTCAACACAATGTTACGTCGTTGAATAAGTACATGATATTGTGGATTGTGCATTATGATTTATGATGTTGAACAAGAACTAGATCTAGAACTAGATAGAATTTATGATAGTCAAGTTTAGTCTTCTCTAGAAAATTTAGAAACCGAACATATTTATGCACGCATTGTGTTGCGCAGATGTAGCACATAATTCATGTTTATGATGAATGTCATGGACATTTTTAGCACTTCTGAAGCAATAGCTCTCTACAACGGGAAAACGTATACGAAATATACATTTTCCTTCAAAATACTACCGGGCAGCCGGGTAGTTGTAGTTACCGATTGTCAAAAATTAAAGGTCCTTCTTCTTTGTCAACTGGATTGCAAGATTTATCGTGATGCCAAGGGTAGATCAAGGGGTTATTGATTTTCTCTCGTGATATCTATTTAAGGCGAGCTATTTCCCTTTCCATCACTTGTAGTCAAGATATCTAAAAAAATATTATAGTGTCCCTGACAATAGAACATTGCAGAAAAACGAGATGTCTCCTGGGAATTTTTGGAATTCCAAATTACAACCTTCACTTATAGTAGCTTAATAAGCGGAAATTATACACCTCATAAAAAATACGTAGATGCATCCATTCTCAAGAAGCTATAAACATACACAGTACGGTTTGATCAAAAGGTCCCGAGTAGTCATGTATAGGTATATACTATATCTATGTTAGTAATTTATTAAAAATACTAGACATTACTATTATTGTCAAGCAAACATTTTATAGGTCTCACAGCTTTTACTGCTTCTTAAGCAATTGTGTTTAGTTTTATGTCGATCAATTTTAGCATCCTTTGTTTCGTTACATAATAATATGTTCTCTACCAATACTTTGAAAAGGGTAGGCTGTTCATTCTGATGCATTGAATTTTGGCTTTTGTCATTTTTAGACGCAGTTTAAAAAAAGTTTAGCTCCCTTGTCAGTACCTGGTTGACTTTTTTATGCATAATATGCATACTTGCATGCATATTCCATATTTCACCAAAATGTGGCTCTGTACTCTGAAGATATCATAACGTTATAGTATTTAGTACACATACATAAGCATTTTAAGCTCCCATTCATTGTAATTGCATTTCCACCATTTAATGATACACTTTACTGGTATTATGCAAAATAAAGTATTGTCAACCTTAGCACGACAATGCGCTTTGAACTTTGTCCTTCAAAGAACATAGAACTGTGTGTCATATGTATGTATGTTATACAAGTCCATAGCATGTATGTAGTAATGTATATGCATAGAGAATGAACTCTATACTGCATAATATTATATGTTACACTGTGTTTTCAGTTTCAATACAGTTCACCTAATCAATGTTTTTGTTCTGATTTGATTGCACTGATGTCACATTTTTTTCTGCGTGTAAATACATATTAGATAGATAATGCAGCATAAGTACACACACATAGATACTGCTACTATTTATTTAGTTTGTCTAAAAAATTGAAAGCATACTTACATACAATCATAAAAGTACTCATTAGAAGCGTAGATGACACGGCTCTGGTAGTGACAAACTCTAAACTCTAACTAGTACGAAACAGAGACGTACTATATAAACATCGTTTTATAATAATGTAGTGGTGTGTTATAGAAACTACGGCACATAAAGATAATTTAAAGTTTACAGCTCACATGTATATGTGCCTTTTATAAATCTAGTTACACCGATTTCAAGCAGTTTTTATCAAAATGTCATACTCAAACTCAAGTATTTTTGAGTATTGTATAATTTGCTGTTCCAAAGTTTGAAATTCAATCCAACCACAACTCAATTCAACTCACAATGATTTAATTTTGAGTTATTTAACATATCCACTCGAGTATTCTAGTGACAGACCCAAAAAGGCCACACTGTACTGTGCACAGGTTTTTTATTTTTGAAATTCATAAACGGCCTATATTAAAAAGCTTCAAAATGGCAGAAGCGGTAAGTTAAAAAAAAATATTATTTTTTCATTTATGTACTTTGATAATTTGTAAGTACTAATAATCAATGAACATTATTGAAAAATTTAAAAATGAATTAGGCATTAGGCATACTCTTGTTATATATAATTGTTTAATTTTAAAACATCCCTTCTACTCCAGATGCTACAAAGTGCTAGGAATGCTTTTGCATCTGGAAGGACGTTGAAATTAAGTTTTCGGCGTCAACAGTTGAAAGGCTTATTGAGGATGCTTGATGTGGAAAAGGAGGGAATCGTTGCGGCTGTTAATAAAGATTTGAGAAAGAGTACATTCGAAGCTGTATTGTTCGAAATTGAGGCCATGAAGGCAGACATACAAAATATTCATGATAATTTGAAAAACTGGACCAGTGACGCTGATTCTACATTTAACCTTCTTACTATGACCGACTCGTCATATGTCCACAAGGATCCTTTTGGTGTCGTCCTAATCATCGGAACATGGTTCGACGCGGTTATTACTACTAATTGTACAATATTTTTTGTGCTATGCAAACTGTATGTATGTATGTATAGTATGTACCTGTTGACAGTTAACATTTGCATTTTTTTTTGTAGGAACTATCCCTTCGCCATGGTACTGCAACCTCTAGCTGGAGCTATTGCAGCAGGAAATGTCGCTATTCTCAAACCAAGGTTGGCGAAATTATGTTAAATTGATACTAAATCAAATGCTTATCATGCATGTTAATTTTATACCTTGTGGTATCAAAACGCAAGTGTCAAAACAATCACATACATATTATGCTCGTTGTTTAGTGAAATGGCGCCTGCGTCCAGCTCAACAATGGCGGAGATAGTTCCAAAGTATCTTGATCCTGACTGCTATAAAGTATTTTTAGGAGATGTGGATCAAACCATTCATCTTTTGACACTGAAATTTGACTTTATTTTCTACACTGGGAGTGGAAACGTGGGGAAAAGTATTATGGAAAGTTGTGCAAAGAGCTTGACACCTTGCTGTCTTGAACTCGGAGGGAAAAGGTGAGGTGATGGTTTTTATTTTATAAAAGACATCATCAGCCATTTGTATTTCATTATTCATTTGATTTCTTATACCTACTTGCTTGACATTTTGAAACTCAAACACTTCTTTTCACGACTATTTTCAATTGAACTAAATTCTAAATATGATTCATAGCCCCGTGTACATAGATGATGCAGTTGACATTGAAAATGCGAGTATGTGTATACTTATGCTACCTTCTTAGTTATTAATTTTAGGTTACTGAACGAGAATCTCATGCTACATACTTATACATAATGATGGATATTATGTGCGTTTATATTTGTACTATTATGGCCGTTATTGTTATCAAAATATTATTGCTTTCCTTGTGTTTAAAAATGTTTAGCAAAGAGGATTCTCTGGGGAAAAGTTGCAAATTGTGGTCAAACTTGCATAGCTCCGGATTATATTCTATTGTCGAAAAAACAACAGCAAGCTTTTTTAAACGCCGCATCTAAAATTCTTGCTGACTGGCTTGGAGAGAATTGGCAACAAAGTGACGGTATGCTTTTTGTTTTACTTTATATCCACGAAAATTATTAGTCCGTATTGTGTTTGAATCCCTTGTAATCGTGTTCAAATACTGACTAGTTTGAAAATATAATTTAGATATGGCCAGAATTATCAATGGGAGACATTTTAATCGCTTGAAGAAATTACTAGACTCCACTAAGGGCCGAGTTGCACTCGGTGGACAAACTGACGAAAAGGCATGATTAAAATTTCTGTGTATTTGCATGTTTATTGTTTATAATTCCAATTTTCAATTCTTTTGTGTTCATATTAATTTTAAAACAAAATACTGCCTGCGTTTAATTTGCAGGATTTATATTTTGCACCAACAATCGTGGTTGATGTGGATCCAGAAGTAGACGTTTTAATGGCCGATGAAATCTTTGGACCTATACTCCCACTTGTGGTAGTCGATAGTCCAGAAGCTGCCATAAAATTTATTTCCTCCAGGTAGAAGTCATGTTAAAAAACCTAATAACTATATCATACTTTCATTTCGCGGATTGTGAATTAATTAGCAAATAGCGGCCCTTGACGTTTCTATCTGTTAAATATTTCAGGCCAAAGCCCTTAGCTCTTTATGTTTTCTCCAATCGGCAAAATATTGTACAGCAGTTTGTCAACAGAACATCTAGCGGTGGTGTTTGTATCAATGACGTTATTTTCCACAATGCTTGGGAAGGTACAATCAATCCGACTTTATATACATGTGTGAATATACTGGGCTCAAAGTAAAACTGCTTTGTACATATGCAACTAAATGTTTTAATGAATCAATTTAGGACTTCCTTTTGGTGGTGTTGGCCCTTCGGGAATGGGCAATTATCATGGAAAGTACTCCATTGACACATTTTCACATAAGAAGGCTGTGCTAAGCCGATCATTAAGCGCATTCAGTGAAAAATTATCAGGGTCTAGGTAAGTAGAAATACGCGAATTATGTGACAATTTATATCATCGTTATCGTTGTTGCTTGTTGTTGTATATATATGGGACTAAAATGCTCAAATTTTATTTTGCTTTTCTGGTAGGTATCTGCCCTATACGAATGGAAAACTTAACTTCCTTACCTTCGCAATGCGACAGATGGGTGGATGGAATGTTCGCCTGTACAGGTGGCGGCAATTCGCAAGTCATCTATTAGCTGCGGCCCTAGGCGCGGCCATAGTGGTTACAGTTGTATTGCTCCGTTAAATATGATGATATGCATACGCAATATTCGATTTTTCTTTTAATCTAGTCTTCGATTTTATTAGTTATTGTCTTTTGCCATATTATTGCAGTAATTTCAATAATTAATTATTAATAATAATGTGGCCAGTTATCAAGCGTTTCAATCGTTACTACAATAGTTACAAAGAATTTTTGTGATTACACTTGGGAAATTGTTATACATATTAGCTTAAGAACACATTTACTCGGTTGCGTAAACGTCCAATAATGATAATGGATGACAAAATTTCATTGAAAATATGAAACATTTTTGAACTCGGTTACGTGGATAATTGATTTTTATTTTTCGCGAGCTTTCGATCAAACGTTGTTGATCATCGTCAGGCTAAATAAGAATTCATTGAAAATTTAAGACAAACAGAAAATAGAGCTGATTTAAAAAATGATGAACAATTTAGCATTAAAGCAATATTATTTTCAGATTTTCTACCTTTAAATTTCATAACTACAAACAAAAAATACATAACAATAGTATTGATTTACTTTAGAGTTTCGAAAATTTGGGGACTTGTTGAAATTAACTTAATATTCTACAAGCTTATCTTGTGAAGAAGAATAACATCCACCACTTCGAACTAGCTGGAGACCTACAATAAAAACAAGATTGATTTTACAATATACATACAATTGTATTGTATGTATTTACAACGCACAACTAGTAGAGAGCTTCTATATATTGTGTACCTGGGTCGCAAGATCTTCTAAAGCAATCCATTTGACACTGGTTAGAAAATGTCATTGGTCCACTTCTTTTGTTTGATTGTCCACATACGGGGTTAAAATTGTAAGGACAAGGGCAGTTGAAGCAATTTCTCGGACGATTTGTCTGGACTTGTAGAGGAGGCCGATTGTATAACCACTGATAATTTAGTTGACAGTGAGCAACTTGTAGAGCAACTAAAACAGTTAATGCGACGAACACGACCATACACTTTGCCATTTCTGCGCTTTCTTCTTATTAGAAACTTGAGGAGATATTTTAAATTGTGATGTCTACAGCAAATAAATTCAATTAAATGACCGTAGTTTACAAGGGGTTTTCTATTTATATTCCAGGGCACTCTTGAAATCAGCACAAAATATCAGTATTGATGGTTTTTGAAATTGGGAGACATTTAGAAATTTTCTAATTTTAGATATATGCATGTAGCATTTCATTTGCAAAATTATTAGGTAACTGATGAGCAGGAAACATAGGCTTAAGATATCCCCGTTGCAATTTCTTTCCCTCACAATGTAAAATACTTATATAATACTAATTTCGAATGCTACACAGTTTTTGAAATCAATTTTGAGCCTATTTCCGCATTTCAACATGCCGACTGTGTGCACGTAATATACATATTTAGTGCTGGATTTTGTGCAAAATTCTTAAAACTAGGAACTTGTAATGGAACTTAAATACACAATAACAAGGAAATACGTATAGTATTAACGTCTCCTAGTAGACTACATAAACCTAACTTTGTTTCAAACTAAATAAATAAAACACATGCATACACAGACACAACACTTTAATGACACAATGCTGGTAAGTTCACTGTTAATTTAGCAATGTATTATTTGTGGAATTTAAAGCTGACGTTGAGTTTTTTTGCGGTAGCAACCATTTGCCTCTATCATCCTCCTCGTCCTCATCTTCTTCATCAGTGTCACTATTACTTTCATCGTCAACTAGGACATCATCATCCTTTTCGTTCAATATGAAGTCATCGTCATTGCTGTTGTCTATATTAGCTTCTTGACTTGAGCATTCACCATGAAACGCGATTTCGAGATCTATATTACATTTGGGAGAAACATTTTGCACAACACCATGAAATAAATTGATTTTTTACTATCCCTGATATTTAAACTACAGTAGGTATTTGATATAGAAACTTTTGGAAGAAAACAACGTACTTGCATCACACTCGACCCGAGCACAATCGAAGATACAAGAATTGCTATACGTCTCCCCGTCGTTACCTTTTAAACATTTAAATTATACGATTGATATTTTGAACATGTGGATGTGTGTAAGAAATATGTAGATATTGTAAATTTTTTATACAGCTCAAAATTTCAGTGAGAACAACTATATGATGAAAAAACTTACCACACACAGGATCGTAGTGTTTTCTGCAAGGGCCACACTTATGAATGTCGCATTTCCCACCGTCAACGGTAGTCGGCAACTGAAAAACTGACACACTAAACACGACTAGAAAAAGAAGCTGGTTCAAAATTATCTTCATGATTTACTTCTAAATAAAGTCTTGGTGGCAAAAATATGGCGATAGACAATAGAAACACAGATTGTAAAACTTCTTTTCTTGCTGGTCAGAGATATAATATAAACTGGCTCTTTAAGCTGTGAATCTCATGACCTAGCAATGCAACTAAATGTAAAACAGCAATAATTATTATCGTTGTAGTAGAGACTCATTATTGGTCGTTTGGTGTGTAAGGTGCATGTATGTTTTGTTTACGGATGCGGAGGAGTGTGAAGGAAATCAGAATCTAGTATGCATAGTGGTATGTATATAATATGTATAACATGAGACTGACAAATGATACACTTGTAGTGTATAATACTCCCAATATCATAAAGGTAAACTCGACAGGCAGGTTTACCAAAATGTACTTTACCTATACTCCCAATTAACTTTATTCTTTATTTCTTCCTACGTAAAGTTAAACATGACCAGTTAGGACTGCATTCTCTGACTCTGTAAAGTGTAAGTAGCTAGGCATTATATATGTACAATGTACATGCATCCTGATTCCTTATCATTATGTCCTTTTGATGTTTGAGACTTTTGAAGACTTTATTAGGGTTAGTCTAGATTAGCAAACAGACAAAGTTGTGATGCCATGGTGGCCATTGCTAGCAGATCTCATACAGTATTATCGAGTACATACTTTACGCACATAATTAAGACGATGTAAAAAGCAAAACGCTTGTGCAAAGTATGCATTGCATATGATTGATTTTGATGCATACACACATCATAAAAAGGTCTGTCACTATAAAAGGAGGATGCAATTGCTATAGAGTAACATACGTAAAGTATGTAAATAAAACTCTATGCGCATAGAAAAAAACCGCATCCTTCTTTTACTGACGAACCGTCATAAATGTGTGAATACCTATTTAGTATTACTGTCATTTCAGTGAGGTATCATGTTAAGTACAATAAATGGCATTGCAATGACTTACAAAAAGCTAGTTATCTTGGCAAATTAAAAACCAGAGGAAAGTAAAAAAGCCGTTGAAATATAGATGAAAGTTTGGTAATTTTACTATGGATACCATGGCGGCTAAACTTTTTACGAGAAAGACTTCTTTCTTCTTTCCCTGATTAATGCTTGATAGTTCAGAGCTATATGCACGCAGCTTGCTTTTACATTACCTGCTTATGACCAGCTTTACATGCCAGTGCAACCGTTTATTCTATTGATCAAAGAAAGGAAAGGAAAATAAGCTCGACACTGAAACCATTTAATTAACAATGGTAATTTAATTTTTTATTGGCAAGAAATGTTGAACGGAGTTTCGTAATTGATATAGGTACAGCTGGTTTGTGAACCATATTCATTATAACAAGAAACTTAAAAATATTTTTGGTTTTAAGTACATACAACCACAACAAAAAAAACTTTGATTTCACGCACTCGGTAAATACTTTTGCACACCTAAATATGTACATTGGATATTATTTATGACAAAAACACTTCTGCCGCACTATAAAACTAATACTGTAGAATTAAGCCTTGCGAAGACTTTTGCCATAGAGAAATAATACTATAGGTACATCATTCATAAGTTCATTCACGTCTTTATGTATGAATGCATTTATGAATGGTGTAGTATTATTTCTCTATGGCAAAAGTGTACACAAGGCTTGATTCTACAGTATGTAACTATAATTTACTAGAGATTCTGTACAATATAAACATTGAGTATTGTCATCATTTCTACCCTAAATTGAAATGCGCTTAATTCGCTTTGATTTTTCAAGTGCATTATCATGTGTACATATTGCAAGATCCCAAACCAATACATAAATAAATAAATAAAGTAGTTATTGACCCTTTTTATCAAAGCATTAATATAAATATAAAATATTTATGAGTTTCTATTATAAAATATATATATTATGTATTATTTTCATTTCGGTTAAAATTGTCCGTTTATATAATAATGTTTAAAGTCTATCCTGTACTTTTGGTTCGTCTTATGATTCGGTTTACTACCTTAAGACGTCTTTAGGTAGTAAACCGAGTCATAGTCATGGAATTGCATTTTTGTAATCGTTTTCTTCACTATTTACTAACACCGGGTTTTCTAATTTTGTACCTATGCGTATTTTTCAAAAAATGTTGGTTAAATATATTTAAAAAGCTATAAAAACAAACTAACATTATTCTCAGACATCTATATTTGTCACATTTGTACATGAACTGATACATACTTATGACTTCACACAGGCTGCGCCGAATGTGAATTTCTGCCTAAATCTAAGTCACTGTAATAAGAACTGGAGGGTGACGCTTCTGAAGTTTGCCAGTGGTGATGAGGAGACTGCGGAACGGCGGGTAAACATCTTGTACATCGATTTGGTATATCCTTCAGTTCAAGGTAGCAATTTTGTACGGGTGCAGGGATAGGTGGCCTCGTCCAAATCCCAGTTCTGAAATATTTCGTAAACATTGTCATCATTCATAAAAAATCTCTGGCAAAAAAACACTTTAAGCACTTTTCTTGTTTTTAAACTGACGGTTAGATTTCAAATAGGATTGTAAAGTTTGCATAATTTACATAATTATTAGCCTGTAATTTTATTCAAAATAGACGAATATCTTACGGAATTCCCGTGTGTAATTCAGCATAAATATTATTTGGAGACGCTTCTTTGCTCTCATTGTACGGCCCCTCACAATATGTATTCTCGGTCAAAACATTTGAAGTAAACGATGATGACGACGGCGTTGGACGGGAAGACTCGTTCATTTTTCTGGACAAGTGACGAACGGAACCTGAACCACCTTCAAATTTCCGATTTCTTAACCTGACATCAAAAATATAATAAAATAGAGTTGAATACAGTTAAATTTAAATGTTTAAATTGCATCTAGAATCAATTGAACAAAATCATTTTATAATCACCACAGTTTGAAATAACTACTATTTTTTACCTTCTAATCATGATTACAAAGGAAGTAAGTCCGGCACCACACAGAGCACTGACAACCGCAACAATTACAAGTAGAGAGCTCAAAGGCAGAGGATTGTCCGAAGCTTCTCCATATCCCGCAGGTCCGTAACCCGCCCAACTGCACAAATCACATGTAGTCTCACCGTCAACCACTACTCCTGACCCCCCTGATTCCCCTGCATGACCTCTACTCTGGTTCAAAAAGGCTTCCACATCGTCAATTAAAAATGAGGGCAGTGGAGGTGGTGGAAGAAAATTTGGAAATGTGTAGGAGACACACAAAGAGTCTTCACAACTATCCATCGTCGTGTGTACTTTTAATTTTTACTTCTCTTAAATTTTCATCCCTCTTTTTTTATTGTTTCTCTTTCTTTTTATATTGATTCAATAAAAAATATGGAACATGTAAACACAATAGTTTTAGGTTCACACAATTCACAGATTACGTATTTATTTTGTCAATTTGTCAAAATTTTAGAGAAATAAGGAATGAAAGTAACAAAAAATTTAATTTGATAAAATTTTCGGATTTTTTCCGTATGATGTTTTACTTGCTTGAATTTGGGATTTGAGGACCGTGGAGTGAGGAATAATAAAGTGGGGGAAAGAATGTGTGTGGAAACCGCTCAAGGCATACAAAATACAAGCATCTCAAACGTACCACCACCACTATTGCATTACATTACATTGCGTTGCACAAGGGGTTGAATATCTTTATTCTCTCTTTGGAAAGCTTACACAGTGGAAAACCTGCCTTAGTTATGTTATACTCAGTGTGGTGTATCTATCTATAAGGATATAACTAACATAACATACAATTGCTTTGTTCCGTTTACAACGAACCATATGTACACTTTTATACCCCTGACAAAAACGGAAAAGGTCTCTCTCCTACATGTAAACATAGTTTTTATAACATACTGTACATATTCCGAATTGTATGTGTACAATGTTGCATGTATAGTACATATTATGTATGTATGTGTATATTTATTTCTTGAGACTTGAGAAACCCCAAACACAAAACAACCAATTCCCTATATACACAATATGTATTACCTAAACAACTTTCAGGCACAGAGGCATAAATGTGTACATATTATTATACGAACATGCTTGTTCGTGAAATCATGTCCATGTCATATGAGATCATTGTCCAGGCTCCAGACATTGTGCAACATACAATACCAGGTACAAAAGTATCTAGAATGGACAGGAGACACAATGAGTTCATTTTCTATCCAGGACTTCTTTTGAACTTGAAATTTTGAGTCTTATACTGCACACTATAAGGGCTAAAAAAACGTCATTCTTTGAAACCAGGTAGTTTTTATATGTATACTACGTATTTTCCTTTGCCACCAGAGCTTGGTTCACATAATTTGTAGTAAAACAATATTATGTATGCAAGTGTTTTTGAAGATTTTTTGAAACACATAATGAATAATATTTTTACTTTTACGAAAAAGATTTATTCTCTCTCTTTTTCTTTGTGAGTTTACTGCATCATTTGTATTTATGTTTGAGTAATATTTTTCAGAATCGAAAACCAAAATATTAAAGAGTCTCCACCTATAAAGTAGCAAACAATGTGGCAAAAAGCAAAGAAAAGCACTGAAAAATTTTCAGAATGAAAACGAGTGCTTGCTCTCTCCTGGACAGCAGACCCAAAAGAGCTCTCCTGTGGCTCATTTGTCTTGATTTGTGTGTAGTGTAAGTATGTGTACTATGCACACATAAATCTTGAAAATCTTTAAGTAAATAAAAGTCTTTTTGGGAACCAAATAAAATTCGAGCTCTAAAGTGTGAGCAATATATTATATTACACTGGGTACATCAATTCAAGATACTCTCTTATATTCTTGTCAGTTCTATAGTATAGTGAACTGAATGTATAACAAAGAATATGTATGTATTAGGTGCTTGGTGAAAGAATCGTTTATACGGACATTTTACTTTATCCACAAGCTCTTTTCTTTTTTCATACAATTCTGTTTATTACTCTTGGTAAATATACAAACTGTCAGCAGTGCTACTATGTATATTGCTGCTGTAGGAGTGGTAAGTAGTGATGCAGATTCGACCAAAATGAAAGAAATTACTTATAGCAGCAGGGGTTCATGCTGGAGTAAATTTAGCATTACTATTGAATGGGGACAATATTATATCATTCCCTTTACTTGTATCCGCATGTGTACACAGATAAATTTGTCGACAAGAAATGTACCATCATCATGATAATCTGTAGTAATATACCTAGTAGTAATAGAAAAGTGGTTAGAATTGATATTGAAAGCCCGTATATGCTTACCTCGGGTTTAATTCAGTAAAATGAATGTACTTCTTTGTTCTCTTTCTCCATTATAAAACATTTTCCGAGTAGTGAGCAAATTAAATGCAAAGTAACCATACAATACAATGACCACGATATAAGAAATTGCAGCTCAAGATGATAACATAGTATCTACATAATATGTAGTTCATTCAATATTTTGTGTAGTACTTATGTACGCTTGAGACAGATGAACATTTGCAGAAGACCGACCTTCAACCTGAGGTCCACAATAAGCAATACCGAAGATGATTAACACATGATTTTTTCAGAGCCAGATAGAAATCAAAGTATTTATTCTTTTTCATTAAAAAAATCTAAAACCACAGGATTTATTTTTCTATGCAAACAATACTTCCATACTAGCCTACTTTCTACATTCTACATAAGAATACATTTTTGTAAACTTTATCATATTTCTTTGCTTTGCTATGCAACTCGGAGTTGATACACATTAATAGTTAATTGACATGTACAAAAGACAAAAGACGTAGATAGAAGGCATCTGTGTGTATCGTCTGCATGACAAATGACAAAATGTTAATAACCGTTGGTATTAACGACGAAAACAATTTATTGCTTGAATATCTTGTCAATTAATCAGTAGTAGAGGTTCAGAAAACGTTTTTCATTCAAAACAGTTAAAAATCTACTGAAAAACATTTGTGCATAAAAATATTTTCAACCGCACTTTTTAAAATCTACGGCAGGCCTGTTTTCAGATTTCATATCAGAT
The DNA here is from genome assembly GCA_034698285.1 of Sminthurinus bimaculatus. Taxonomy (NCBI): domain Eukaryota; kingdom Metazoa; phylum Arthropoda; class Collembola; order Symphypleona; family Katiannidae; genus Sminthurinus; species Sminthurinus bimaculatus. The sequence continues at coordinate 25,717 of JAQIVE010000377.1, read as the reverse complement.
TTCAGATTTCGGATGGACTTAAGTCTGGCTGCTTAAAATTCGGTTTAGTGAAGTGATTAAGTAAGTGCAGTGTTAGAATATTGCTCGTATTCAATTGTAAATCATGAATTTGAAATTGTGTTCTGTGATAGATCATTCACTCTACACAGTGAAACGACATAAAGCATTCAGCTAATTATATTATGGCATGTAAAAGAAGCGATTCGACCTTCGAATTTCGAAGGTCGACAAATGACAAACATTTCATTTGGAGCATGGTGACAAGAAAAAAAATTATAGTAAATGGTAAGATCAAAAGAGATTTTTGTCAGTCACATTTTATTTTCTATTAAATTTTATTAACAAAACATTCATTTCATTTTGTCATTCATATATATATCTACAACGTAGTTATATAATATATATCATGATATATACGAATATAGTCTATCTACAAGAATAATACATAATTATATTATTGGTTAAGTACGTTCATAATAACAAAATCATAATCGAATCATTATAATCATCTTTTAGATTTGTTATTTTGTTTATGCATTAGTTTAGTGAAGAAAAAAACATGTTGTGGCAAATGGTGTGTATTTTTTGTTGTGTGCGATTTCTTTTTTGGAAATTGATTGAGAACACTACAAAATATAATATTTATACTTTATACCTATACATAGCATATAATATGTAAATATATACTATTTTTCTGTTAAATCTTTGTTATCACTTATCATTTATCATTAATATTTTTGAGAATGGGTTACAATTTAATTTTATATAGTGTATTATAGGAGTTCACTCTGGAACTTTCAAAGCGTTTTGCAGTCAGTCTAGCCAGCGTTTACTTTTTCCTATATGAACAACATGGACATTTGATTTTCATATCGTATTACAAGAGTAAGAGTAAAACATACGTATAAAAGAGTGGTAATAAGTGCTAGATAAAAGGCTTGAAATTTTACTGTTTATGTACATGTACAATAAGTATTTTGCTAAAATGGAAAAATTTCTCTCTTTTTAGATTTTTTTTGTACCTACAAGAAAATGGTATTTTTGGGCTTATAGACTGATGGTCTTATTTTGAACCAGGATGAGATTCCTCCTATAATGTACTAATAATATAACTTTACTTAATACTATTCTAGATTATGAGTAGACTAAATAATAATACATGTTTAATAGCAAATATTATTAATATTAGCATAAAATATTGAAAATTTCATTTCATATTTACTTAAAAAATGTTAGTGGACTAGTCTTTTTATTCTTGATAGTTGTTGTTTTTCTTGTGAATATAAAATGGTTGTCTCTTTTTATAAAATATGATGATGGATGTTAGTCTTAAAAGTTTTCTTTGAGTGAGACGTTTTTTAAACATTTTCACATACACAATAATATGAAAGCGAAGCTATTACTAATTAAGTTAGTGTCCATCGCCTTCGTTCCATTTTTTTTTTATAAAATCGTTTTGTGGTTAACACATGGAATGAAGTGACGTTTCATAATAAGCAATATAAATAATAGTATTTCCTTTGAAATATTACTATTTTGTATTATAATATGTGAGCATGCGTGTCACAAAGTTTTTGTTGTAGAATTTGCGATTTATCCATCGTCTTTTGTTAATATGTATACGGTCTGGATTTTTTAATATATTATACCAATGGTAAAAATGGTTTTTAATTAAGTACATTAAGAATGGGAGTTGTCAAAGCAGCAGCGGTTAAAATTATAGTCCATTGTAATAGATGGTTGACACAATTTGAACTCGAACTAATTGACATTCTTGGTTCAGCTCCTAACTGTTGAGTCTTCGTTAATTTTGCTTCGTTTCCACGGAAGGAAGGGGCAAGTACGAAGGTTCGTTGTTCTTCTTCAATGCTTTGATTGGGATTTGCTACTCTGAGAATTTTATTAATTTGAGCTTCGTAAACTCGATTAGGTTCCATTGGATCCATATTGTTATTTGTTACAGCTCGTCGTTTTCTTCCGTAACCTCTTTGTCCGGTTCGGCAGTCAATCTTTCACAGAAGGGATAGAAAATCGTAAATTATAAATTGTAATCTTCCTAACATTATCCAATAATATATTAAATACTATGATGTGCATTTTTATGGCACTGAATTTGTTGTGTATAATAATATGAGGAAGCGTATGTACAATGATGATAAATAATAATAAAAAACTTACTCCTTGGCATGAACCCAAGCAAACGTTGACAGTGCTTCTAAAAAGAATATAATTGGTATCTGGAAACTTGAAAGCACGAAACTTTGCGGTAAGGAGATCTCCATCTTCTGTTTGAAAGTTTTCGAAAAGGTACGGATCGACGGTGCAACTTTAATAAGGAGGAAAAAAAACAATCAATTTTTTTTATTATACAAGCTCACAAGTAACATCAGAATTTATAACATAAAGTGTGTATGCATACAAGATAAATATTTTCAAGGAATGTGCATAAACAGTTTTTAATAAAAACTATTAGTGTATCATGGCAATACCCTTGGAATAATTTAGATTTTAGATGTATGTATATCTGTTATTTTGGAAAAATAATACAAATGGCTTATAGTGGAAAATAAACGACTTTTTATCAAAAGTCATAAGCTACATGATAAGGAAATATATAATTCTCTATAAAATAATCATTGATGTATGTATTACATACATAATATGTCATACATGTAGCTCAATATACATATGACATATGTAATAATACGTTTAATATATTCTTTTCGATAAAAAGTATAGGCATGTATGACATTCGTCTTTATTGTATAATATGTAGTGCTTTCTACTAACAAATAGTTTGGTCAGTCCCAAAGTAAAAGATTTATTACCCATTTAGAAGAATGACTTCACTCTGAGGTCCAGTGTCAGTGACGTCTAGTTGAGAGACTAGGATTCCGTATATATCTTTGCTCACTGAGTCTAGGGAGACTTCCATTGTCAGAGGGGATCCAGGTTGAACAATCAGTTCTTGTCCAATGAGCCTTCCCTCTTGTCTAACGTGCATGGAAAGCATGGGTTCCGGAGCTCGTTTTTCTATTGTGTTGACGATTGTCAGTGTTCTAAAAACCAAAACAAGAAATTGTACGTATAGATATATATTCTTTGCATACTGATGATGATGCACACAAAAAATATCACAAGAGTGCACAGTGCGTTTTATCTTTTTCTTTTATCTTTTTTATATTTTTTACGCACACATTACACAATCCCATGAATTGTTCAATTACTGCACAATGAGAATGACCATTGCATTTATTCCTACTACATAACAATTTATGCAGTGTATATAATGGTAAAAGATATGAACTATGAACTGAAACTTATGTCCCTGTTTGTTGTCTCATATCTTTAATCAAATTATGCATGTAAGGATGTGTATTTTCTTTTACCTACATCGTTTTTGTTTTTTGCTTGTCTCTGTTCTTTGAACTTGATTAAGTTCTGGAGAAGCAGAAAAAATGACTATGTAAAACTTGGACGGGGAAAAAGAAATTGTAATTCGAACATCTGATTTTAACCTTTTCATTTAAAATAATTATACTTTATACTACTGAATCTGGTAAAAGTAGTTTTGTAGAGTATACAATTATCTGGAATTTAGACATGCTCAAATGTAGAGATGTTTTCTTCAATTTTTATACACGAATAAGAAATAAGGGTATTAGTAAAAACATTCTACTGTTTTTGAAAACTTTTGATATTGTATAATATTATATTATTCAGTTTCTTCCTCCCCGTCATTAATTTAATGGAAAAGGATAAAATCACGTACACGAAAACCCGGTAACCAAGAAATGTTTATACATATTATGTACAATACTATAGTGAGGTGAATATTCATAATGTGCATACATGTGTCGCTTGTGTTTTTATGTGTGTTCATATTTAAATTCATACATATTTTACATTGCACATCAGACAACGACTTCTGCTGAACAGAGGGAAAGGCATGAGAAGAAGTATGAAAGCAGAGTTTCAACGATATGCGTATAAATGATAAAATATGTTGCATTTATGTATATGAGACCAAAATATGTTGGTGTATTATATACACCTACATACTACATATGGGAATAGACTGTTGACCTAAAGAACTAATGAACATAATGAATGGGATAAAAGATGAAAATAATAGCTGTTTTCTTTATTACATTCTTTTTTTCTCACCCTTTCCGCACTGCCATTTGATTACTTGACATGGCTTTTCTATCTATTTACTGTGCAGTATCTACATGTATGTAGCAGGTACATAAGTACAAAAAACGTTCTGCCATGCAATACCATCAGTGTTTTGTATTTTGTACAAAGTAAGGAATAGTTGTACATCCCTCGCCTTTCAGTCTTGTATGGTTCCAAACACATGTCTCATATGTTTTCCTCGTTTTATTCACATTTTCGTTCCTAATTATTGTTGTACTTTATATAAACAGAGGGGTCTATATATATTATGTGTAGGTAAAGCATATAGCGTTCATTAAAACTTGTCATGAATGAAGTGACTATTAGGCAGTACCAAAATTTGGTAACTCCCATTCAAAAAATATATGTTATAGCAAGAAAAAACAACGGAATTCTTTTATGTGTTACATAAAGGGACCATCTTTTCTCCTCTATCCAAAAACATCCGCAATATATGAATTTATACAATATGTATAGTTTAAGTCTTAATATCTTTGTAACACAGCAAACTTCTGTGCCTATATTTGTTTGTCCGTGTTACGAGGTATTTTTAATACTTTTTATTTATGTACATGTGCATCACTATTGTCCGTACAGAAATTCGCCGGCAAAACGTCCCCTCGAACTTCGTCTTTAATTTTCGACGATACGGACATGGACAATGCGCAATATACTTCAAGTAACTTATTTGATTTTTTTATCACCGCACGAGTCTACATTATACTTATTTTTGTACACATACGTGTAATCCTTTCCAGCTGAAGAATCCTATTTGACGTTATACATAAAAATGACCAGTGCGTACAATCATAACACAATCACGATGGCAATGGCCTTCCTTCCACATCTCTGTGTACATATATTTTACCGCTAATATGTATGGGACTGTCGCTACAATAGTCTAGACACTAGACCAAATCCAAATTTGTCTTTAGTCAGTTGTTATAGTTGTTGTAAATTCCGAACTAATAATTTCATTATTCTTTAAAACTTTAAAGAACGGTTAGCATCTTTTAGGACCTTTCTGGTACATAAATTGTAAATGGAAACACAACAAACAAAGGGAAGAAGCACTGAGAATTTTGGCTAATGTAACATTTGCGTGTGTGTTTGTTCTTACACAGTTTGTCGTCTCAAGAAATTAGACACTACTAAAACAAACAAAGTTTGGGCGGGTGAAAAGTTTTCTTGACAGACGAAAGAATCTTCATAATATATGTTTATCCCGTGACTGTCGCTTTAATCAGGTCAAAAAATTGAAATGATGCAGGTAGGGTGGCATGAAATGAGCTACTAAGTAAATACCAAAGTCTACAAGGTGTGCATGTCAAATTTTGTATTCAGGTCTGCGTGGCGCATATGTACTCTACTCTTTAACCTTTTGTTGTTAAGACCCGCTTAAGTAATAGTCCATATAATATGAAAATTGTTTTTTGTATTCTACATGTATTTATGTAACTAGTTCATAGCAAATAATTGTTTCAATTGGTAAAAAATCGAATCACACACATAGGCATAAGTAGAAGATATATCATAATATGAAACGTTTCGTATTGGCTATTTTTTCGAAAATATTTACTTTTCAAACTTCTTTTACATGATGTGTCCTTTCCATTGAATTTCTCATTAGCGTAAGTATCTTAAACTTGACAGTCATTTATGTGTTTTATGTCATTTAAAACATACGAATTTTTTCTGGAAAAAACGTGGTTGTACTATTATGTCAATGTAGCAATAAATTGGAAGGTTCAAGACTTCTTCTACATACTACATACATTATACCGATTCTAGACTTGATCAGTAGCAAGTTTTAAACACTAGTCATTATTAACTGCATAAGAGAGGATATGAACAATGTTTATGAAGAAAATTTTCCAAGTTCTAATCAAAATTATAATTTGAAAAGAAGGAGCTTGAAAAGAATAGCTATGTGTGGGCATTATTCATATTATTATTATTATTGTTGGTAGGCCTTACCAGTTCTTAGACTTTATCAAAATAAATTTATTCCTGACACAAATGTTCATGAAAATGGTTACAATTGTGAGGAGGCAACTACAATAAACTCATTTCTTGAATTTCGAAACATCTTGCTCGATTTTTTATAAAATTGTGGACAAAAAAACAACGGTTTTAAAAGCGAATTTAAAAGTTGGAATTAGAATTTTGAGCTCTAAAACTCTAGACATATTCGAACTAAAAATGTCTGTAGGTCAGCCATAAATTTTTAATCACAAATTATATGAATTCAGTGATTTTTGTTTGTGTACAAAATGCTTGATTTCATATAATTTTAGGTTCTAGGTATAACTAATGTATGATAATCAAATGATGAATGAAAGAATACCAGCATTATTTCTCTGTAAGCAGTTGGTGACTTGTTACTTTGTGGCAGTGTGAAAAGGGGTCAGACGTTCTATCATTTTTACGTAGTAAATGTTTGTGGAACAGCAATCACACTCTAAAGTGCACGAAAAATAATGAAAACCATTAGTCCTTAGTTTCTAGTTTTCTTTGCAATATATCACTCAAATCTGTCTGATGTGCATTCTTGCTCACATTTCACACCTTTATATGCAGTATTCTTACAATGTGTGGTATTTTTTATTCATAAATAATTCCAACAATCCAAGCTCACCGGATGCTCGGCTAAAAGCAAGTGGCATTCCAGAATTTTTTGAAAATGAGGAATAAAACAAGATTGTATCACGCTTTTTCCTTCCCGAAAACTATGTCTAGTTTGTGAAAAGTTACGTTGTATATTCTCGCACATTCGTACATGCAAAGTTACTTACGTTTAGTACACGTGCGTCCATTTTTCTCGGAGAACAATGAGTAATTAATGCCAGAAAAGTGCGTGTATGTGTAATTAATATTAGACATTATATTACACACAATATATGTATAATGGGCAATACGCACATTGGAGAAGGAACTATATATCCTGGCCATGTTGTTCTTTTTTCTTTCTTTAATGTGCCCTTTTACCACTTCACATATTTCAATGTGTGCATTATGTGGTCAAGATAACGAATTTACAAACTACTACATGTCTCCTCTAACAATGGATAAAGACAGGTAGAAAATTTCGTGTCCAACTATATTATATTTCAATGAGCTTCATGCTTTCCTAAGTTTATGCGACAGCTTTCATCGTTTATGCGTGAACATTTAGCATTCAGTATATTCGTCTAAATACGTACAAGAATGGATAAAGGAGTCGTAATTTTGTCTGTTTTTCATGCAGTAGTTGACAATTACCACGTGGAATGATGAGCTACGAGGACAACGCTATATCAATGAGAATGAGTTGGCCGCATCGCGTCGAAAAAATGGAATTAGTTTTTGTAAGCTTATTCTTTTTAAAAATATTGAACAGGTATCTAAATTTCGTCCATTATTGTTATGGAAAAAGGAGATTACGTTTTAGTTTTACATCTTGTAGACTTACGCTTGCGGGGTACTACTTAAAACTGGTCAGGGGAATCAGAATGGCAATTCGTTAGCACTTTGTCGACTACATTTATTAGATGGTTTAAATTAAATTTTATTTTATTTTAACTTTTTATATTGTAAGCCGATTGATTGACATTTCTGTACTATCATTATTGGATGCTATATGTATGCTTTGGTACTACAGGGAATCAATAGTGTCTTTGGAGATATATCTAATGTATTCAAGATCTGTGTATTTGATATTTGGGCAAGGGAAAATGTACTGGATTTCCAGTTTTATATCATGTATGCATTTCTAACTCGTGAAAGCTGAATAAGAAACCAAAAGCCATTAAATGGTTCTTCTTGCTCATTTTACACAGGAAAAGCTCAGGATGTCAGGGTTCCTGTATAAATTCATGTATAAAAAGGATTCTTTCAGTTCTCTGAAAAAGCCGTCAAGTAAATGATACGTCAATAATGAGAAACACCTAAGCGTTTGGACTTGAACCTGTATAATGTGCATAATATTGTATCGGTATCAGTACCTAGAAATTAAATTTTACAGTAGATCTGGCTTGTATGTTATGTATATACAATCGTACACATTAGTGAGAATATGGTTGAATTAAATTAACATACTCGGGCTCTTGAAATCCAGCCGGTAGAACATCTCGTTTCTCGCGAAGTGTGGAATTCAAATGGTTGCCATCAAAGTGAGCCATGGCTGGCGACGACTCCAGTTGACATTTGACAAGCACTTGGTATTCCTTTTGTGTACCATCCTCTTCATCTTGTGCCGTGATGACCACACGATTGTAGAAAGTTTTCGTACCCTGTTCATATAAAACCAAAGAAAAAAATTGTGTTATAAATGACCAAAAAATACAGATATACATACATTATACAGTACTAAACTACAAAGTAAAAAGGCAAGCTGTCAAATTCAGGAATAGACCATGAGCATCATGTCAAATAAATTTAAACGAGTATCCAGTAAGAGCGTAGCCAAAACCAGAAATAAGTAAGAAAGTTTTTTTTAAATCAAATGACCAGGGACCAAATTACAATTGCATGGGAAGTATAATCAGACAAATGACAACCGCAGCATAACCTTTTTTTGCATTAGTGATCCAATGCATACTTTTCATTCCATAATGCTGTTGAATTTGAACTCCTCGTAATACAACATAAAATATCTATCTGCGGAATATGAATGGTTAAATGTCACGGGAGTCTTGACATTTTACGGCGGTATTTTAGTGCTTGGGAACTGAGAACGTTTTTTTTATTTCGTAGACTTGTCATCTCAATGCACATCGATGTATAAAGATGTAGAAAGAAGAATAGCTACGAGTTTCACACCAAACGGACGACTCTTTCTTTTACAGCGTCACGTATAAATATATACATGTATATAGAATGCAATGTATTTAATGACAAATAAAATATTATTCAAGAAATGTTCATTCAGCACGGGGATTTGATGTCTCCCTGTTGACTGCATTGGACAAAAGAAAATTGTCCTCTGCTCCTAATTAATAATGATGAAGTGGTCATGCTTTGCATCTTTATTTGAGTCAGTGGTATTTTTGCTTATGAAGTAGAGTTATACCTATTATAAATTACATAATATACCTTATTTCTGTTATGCTATTCTAATAGCTCTTTCACTTTATCCCGCACATAAAGTTTGAGTCTATGTATTTATTATACCATATGTATTTGTAGAATATGAATACGAATATGTGCAGAATTTGACGGTATGTGTGTTCATGCATTTCTATGCTAGCGCAGGCCAAAGGGAATATTATGTAACTTTTATATTATAGCTCTTTAGCTCAGTGAAAACACGACCAACCAAGACCAGAGCTCATTATCTCATTCTATGCACAATATGCAACATTAAACACTAGCTAACGCGATTCTCGACCACGGAGATATCATCTCATGATTTTTTCTCGGAACGAGGGAACTCTTCATCTTGCAAGTCAAAAGTTTAGTTTGTTTGTATCTAAAATCGCATTGTAATCTAATTTATCTTATTTAAGCTGGTACATGAGCTAGGTCGTCAAAATAATAATGATTGTGATTCAACAATGACTATACTTTTGTAAACATCTCCATATTGTACTATTATTGGCTTATTCAAAGGATTAAAAGGAGTAATCGTATAGGGATTGGTCTTCTTTTTTTGTAATCCAACACTTTATAAGCACGTGATAATAATATTAAAATATACACAGACAATATGGGGCATCGATGCTTACATAAGAAAATTTTGGCGTCTCTTTACATTCGGATAAAACAAGAACAATTGTCGAGGGGCTTTAACGTCAACTGACATTTATTTGGTTATTTTGTGGATTGGATTTTAATGTCAGACTAACTGTGATTTTTTCACCATTGTCACACCCCCTTCCTCTTCTGTCTTTCCCTCATACCTTTTCCGTTCTGCTCGGCATGCGTGTCATATTACATATTATCGTACATTTACTTAGGACACAAGTATTTCAATATAAATTTCTGATACAATAATAATATGGGCCCTGGTTGGATGTATGATGTATGTAGACAAGATTTTTTTTTCTTCAATTTTATGGGGCTCATGCGTAAGTAAAAATGCGACATGTTTCGTCATCTTAGGTAGTTTTTTGTTCCTTGTTTGAATATCATAAGGTTCATGTGGTACGCTTTTAAGAATGGTTCTGTTAAATGTTTGCCAAAATCAGATTTCGCATTAACGGTTACAGTTTAGTTAAAATTCAAACATTAAAATAGTAACAATATGTCTGTTATGTGTTGTCGAATTTCGTCGGATAGGTTCGGCAGTATGTCTTTGGGAAGGCAGCCATTTTTTAAGATGATTTTTGGTTTTCCGGACTCTAAATTAAATTAACCATGCATGTACGAGCATCATATATTTTCAATTGTATTCATCATCATTCATAAATTTTTTCGTGCGTAATGGGGGAAACGAAAACAATTTTCGATGTTTTTAAATCTCCAAAGGAGAATGCAGCACAAAACTCATGTACCAATGAGACAAAAAACGTACAGGTATTTTGTGTACGTAAAAATAAATTGACTGAATAACGAGGAAATTTTTATTCTCGTTATCTCTTCAAAATCTGAGCAGTGTCCATACAGTGCACAAAAAATTCGATTGTCAGGAGCAGGGATTAACATATAGTTAGGCATGCGTTCATTATTGAAATACTTGGTACACTGATACAATCATATTGGAAGACAAAAAAATAGAATTTTTCAAGTCCCAAAAAAAGAAACGTACACAATAAAACATTGTTGATTGTGCAGAGTATTCATAATAAGTATAATCTACTTTTCCCCTGCATAAGATACATAGCTAGATTTACCTACTATTGAATGTTGTATGTTGATGACTTGTAGAACCTGAGGTGGAGACAATTTGGCGACGACAATCTTCCGTGTGACACGAAATTTCCAATATCATACACGGCAACAATATTATAGAAGCCATAATATATCTACATATATGTATGTAGATATACATATTCCGTGATGTTCTCGTTAGTCTCGTGCCCTCAGTTCTCACATTCTAATCTAAATAAATTGTTTATCTTCTATCCTTCCCTTATTGTTGGTCCGTATTTTTTTGAGGTTTTTCGCATGAGTTCGTTCCACAATTTGTGTTTTTGCATAAGGGTAACATCGAAATTGGAGCAATATGGCAATGCAAAGTCAACATTACACGTCTTTACGAAGGGTTTAACATCTTTCCTCCAAATCCTTGCTAATAACAGGAAAAATATTTTGGGTGACAAAAAGTACCAAATACTGTTTATTATACTACGATGCGTGCTCATACAGTTTGCTCACTCAAAGAAAAGCAATACATTTTCCTGTAAAAAATCATAAGTAGTTCTCATGACATGAGGGTATTCCGTTGTACAGGGATTGTAAGTTGTGGAAGAAGAAGAGAAAAACAAAATGTTGGATCAAATTAGGTTCCTTGTTCTTTCTATAGGTTGCTTCTACCTTTTTTGTACACTTTTGTACTGTGTTGTGGTTCATCAAAAGTTCCACTTCTCAGCAGGGAATATGATATTTTCAATATTTTTAATAAAACAGTGATAGTGACATAGAACTTTGATGTTTGATGTAGTATATGTGCCTTTGTGAACTGACGATTCAGAGTTGTGTACGAATATTTGTATACAAGCAGTATTGTAAAGTTCACACTTCAAGCTTGACCTGCGATTATTTTCTGTGTAGCACTACCAGTATCAGTAACATAGATATACTGAACAAATTTTAAACAGACGTTTGAATATGATTTTTGATTTTAGATATGGCCTTCTCCTCGAAAGATTTTAGATTATTCATATATGCCTGTAGTCAATTAACAAGCTAATTGCCGTTCAATTATAGTTATCTGACTGTGTGGGCCATATACATACAAGGAGTAAAGTGTGTGTATATTTATAGCATACAATACATTATACACACATTTTCTACCTAGAAACTGATACAAGAAATTATTACTCCCTCGATAACCACAGATTTAGTTAGTCAATTACTTGTAATTCTGGTTTCTCTCTGCAAATAAATTTTTAGTGGAATTAATGAACAAGTAGATATCAAATGAACAACAAAATCTACAAAGGTTGGTACACACAATTACGTTTAGACGTAGTTGATGAGACTGTTCTGACTTCTGGGACTACTGTACATTGTATAATATATACTTACTTACTTAATACAAAAGCATACAGCACATAATAACCATGTGTAAAAGAAATTTTTATATATTAACGTTAAAGTCAAGTAGGTCTAGCCAATAATAATCCATGCTTAACGAATGTACAGACGACTAGACATAAGGAAGTGAAAGGTCAAGCTTTTTGTATAACATTAAAGGCTATTAGTCACAATGCAAGTATGAAACTATGGGAAATATCCATAAAATACTATAAAAACCCGTCCTTTCCTCTCAATTATGTAGCAATGTACATTATCGTCGAGATAGTAAAAGTTATCCCCAAAAGAAAAAAAAACATATTTATACAATACTCTCTCCTGATTATCCACCATAATATTGCAGATTACATTAGTCAATGATATAAACAGTGGTTGTTGACAAGATTTTAAACAAATCGTCTGTGTATGTAAGTATGCAGATGGAGCATATGAAATAATATCAGTAAACACTTTGCTAATGAGCTTCCCTGTTTTATCGTTTATGGAGAAACTGAATAAATAAAACTGAATATTCAGCAACATGTCATGATCAAAATCAAGCCAAACTGTTTTACCTATCTATCCTGGATTATACAAATACAAAGAAATACAATATGGATTTTTTGTTGAGCTCTGCGTGAGCATAAAATCCAAGAATTTGTGTAAGTTGACAGTACAATGCACCTCCTCTCGTAGGTATGCATATAATATATACGCATGGAATTCTCGCTCATTGTCAGTTTTTTCAAACTTTCTTCCATTTACTTCAGGCTGGTGCAAAACCCAGTTGAAAATTAAAAGGTCTCTCTAACCGTTTCTCCCCTACTTCTTCGTCTTGTCACCCTATGTGAGAGTTTAGCCAACGGTTGACTTCAGATTCCCTCTTTATTTCTCACTCTCGTCGATCATTATTGATTCTCGAATCAAGATTTCCCATTATCTACGCATACATGAGCTTTCTTGTCTCGTTTTCCTCACATATTTTCTCCATAATCCTAACCAGCATAATATGGTAATATGGTATAGTCAACGGTTCTCTCGTGTCATAACCGGGCTTATATAATACGCGAGACTTATCATGCTGTTTTATAATGTACTTTTTTATTCCTTTTAAAATCCTACATGACCAATAACCAAACCATGCTTGTACCATGTATCATGTACCATACCTTATACATTATAGGTGAATATTCTTTGAGTTCTCTCACAAAACTTTTCAACTTTAATGCTTGTAATCATCTACAAATGATACAGATATTCCTTAGTAATGACTATCATGAGGCAGGTAATATTATAATGAGCTCGGAGTTGAATTTATGCATAGTTATGAACACTGAGCATTAAAATAGCTAGATATTTTGTTACATTCTTTTCCAACACTTTAAGAGATTACTGGTGAATATACTTTGGTTGCACATACATATACACACATTTATGAGTACATTACGACGTAGGAGATACAATACTTACTCATTGTAATATGCGTACTTATTATGCGTTTATATTGTACATTCCATGTTGTTGTTTTTGGTATGTATAATGACATAATCAGTCGGAGGGAAACAGTATTCAGTTATCTGTATGTACCATCATAGGCGAGCTCCTCGTCATTCCTCACAGCAGCAACAAGTGGTTTGATGCCAAATGTGTGTTTGTGTGTAGGAAAACGGACTTGTGTACTTTAAAATGATTGAGATGTACAGTACATAGCAATTGCAATGCACATGTATGTAGTATGTACATATGTGCATACATAGGTAGGATGTATTGTACAATATGAAGGGAAGGAGAGATAGAACTTGGGATAAACAAACAGTCAGGACCGAAAGACAGGAGCCTTCTCTTGGTTTGGTTTACCTCGTTGTACAAAAAATCAAAATAAATAGCAAGCGATATTCCTTCTTTTTTCCCCGTCGTCGTTTTTCTCTATGTCTTCACGTCCAGCCTGTAGAGAAAAGTAAGGACGGGACACAGGCAGAGGCACAATTGCAAATACTGTGCACAGTGAATGGTGAACGTCGTCGTCGTCGCTAACATTAACTCATATCGTATAGATTTCCCCATGAGTAAGTAAGTATGTGCACATGTACATATACAATGTGAAATGATGTGACGGACAGACGTTAGATAAGGTGTGAAATTTCTCGTGGATATGCACATGTAAAAGGGGTAATTGCGAGAGAAAAATACGTTAGTTTTGTTTCAACAATCATGTAAGAACATCTATATTGTATACATACATATACGTATACCACAGAACCTTGTGTTTTTCTTGTATGAAACGTGTGCAGTTAGTTGAAGAAAGAGGAAAAAAAACGAATACATGGAAGTAAGTAATAAATGATATATTTGTTTAAATTTTCTCTAATGTACTGTGTGTTTCAATTATAGCGTATTTATTTACAATTTATGCGTATAAGCTTAAAGCTTATACATCATGAATAGGTAGATAATATCCTTTTTGCCATTCTCCCCACCCTCAACACGATTGTTTACATGTGGGATGTCTACATTAACTATCTAACAATTGTTTCTGTTATGCATAGCAAAACGGGCATTTATTGGGAGAACACTGCATTGTGCAGAGTGCTTACCTTTTGAAATATGTATTGAAATCAAAGACGAATACTATTGTAGATATTTTTGTACTGCAGAATAATCTGGGATTTTTGTATTATTTTTCAAAATTAGTGTATAGAAATAGCTCGGGCTGAGGTTTAAATGCTTCTAAAGCCTCAGCTTGTTGTTGATAGAGCGATGAGAATAGCTGTGGACTGTGTCGACCACAATCTACAATCTGATGGTGTGATGGCTATAATGCATATGCTTAGGTACATTGTACATGCATAACTATATGGTATAGAAGTATAATTCTATGAGAACCATCGTATCAATTAGGAGAAGACCGCGGGGAAGAATCTAACGGATAATATCGCACGCCAAAAATGAACCAACTACGTCTCATTGTATGTACGTACAATAAAACATAATCATAATTGAAATAAATCTACGAGCACGCTCCTTCACACATTAATAGTATACATTTTGTAGTTACCTACTCTTAAAAAATGGCAATAACGAAGGGATTGCGTATTGCGTAGTGCGTTCCTTTTTTCCGTTACCTTGTTGACATAATTTATCGGCAGATTTGTAAGATCCTTATAAAGTTTAGAGTGGGATTATGAATGTACGCGTACATACTGGTATATACTAGCAGCGATAATAAGCCATAAGAATTATAATAAATATTCATAATATTTCTGCATATTGCTTTGGATAATTGGGCTTACCAGTCTCGTATTAACAATTTGTGAGGTTCCACATCTGTAAAAGAATTCCTTGAGTGCCAATCGAAACTGGAGGTGACTCTCCCCCATACGCTCCGGTCTGCAAGAGGGATCTATTTAAATGGAATAAATAAAGGGTATTTTTAGACGTTAAAAACAGCTGGAAGTTTTTTATGTTTTGCAAGCAGTAAAACATTTTTGCAATTGAATAACTGTAGTTTTCGGTTCAGAACTATAAACATCATCAGTATATGAATTGAATTGCACTGTTTTCAGTACTGGTACACTTTTTTTACAAGTATTCGTTAAATTTGCACACTCTTGTATAATAAAGGCGGTTATTAAGGCGGTCGTAATGCTTCTCGTTGCGTGCAAAAGGGAGGGACTGTAAACAAGTATGTATGTATAAAAATACATGCATGCCAAAAACGAAAACGTAGTATTGTATGATGATGATGCTCCAGAATCAAAGAAGTGCGGAGACAATTTACAGTGCTGCAATTAGTGATTTGCATTATTTAGACTATTGTTTTAGTGGGTCAATCTTAGATGATCATCATCTTTGAGACGCATAACAATGAACATTAAAGGTTTTAATTACTTTGGTAAGAATTAATAATGTGTAGCGACAAAGGCTGCTTTGTAAAAATTGAGCCCATAATAATAACAATATATAGGTAGCAATATGCGTGCAATTACAAAACGAGCTGCAACAGCAACAACAAAAAAACGATGTAATAATATTGCTCATTCCCTAATAATTAGTGTAGAGGGTCAAGACTGAAACCGAATGCTCGTGTTATTGTTGCAAAGCATGCAGTGCGTATTACCATCGCTCAGTGTGTTTCAGAAGATGAGTATAATAGCAATTGGAGTGCGTATAAAATAATGAAAAGAGCAAACAAACACAATCAGAAAAACGCTGATGGAGAAGGGGACGTGACGAATTCAATGTTTATGGTCCAGTTCAAATGAACGGAGGACGGACGTTGCAGAACTTTTTAACCTCACCTTTTTCTGCGTTTACTGTCCTAATATCAGTGTATTATCTAAAATGTATGTATTCGTAATGTGTATATGGATGGGGTATAAATTTATTCATTTATGTCATTTCATGACGTTTCTTCTTCTCGCTCGTTTGTGCTCTTGTCATTTCTCATCACATGCAATCATCTTGATGCATCATTATCAGCTCAAACAATGGGAAAAGTTGAAGAAATGAAGGAAAATGTTAACTAAAGGCGAAAGACTAAAGTGGAAAGCAGAAATGTGGACGGTCAGCCACCACTATAGACACTAGACACTTTTCAAAAGAATTATTGTTAACCGGGTCAGTAATAAATGATAATAAATGATCATTGTGTGCCTGCGACAGCCTTAAGTGAGTTTCGTCTCGTCTGCCTCTCACAATCTGCAATCTTCTGATTATTTAATACATGCAATATTTGTATGTTTTGAAATGAGGGAATCAAACAAATGTCAAAACCGGCTTGGAGTGTGTGCAAATCCAACATCTTATCCTTAATCCATACAGCTTCATGCTTTTAGTGAGTAGCATCTATCAATCTTCAACATACGCATCATAATTACGATAATCCTTTTCTGCTCCATAGAGTTTCACATAAAGTAAGAGGTAATGGTTGAATCTAATCAAGCTTGAAAAAAATCAGGTATATATATACTCTAGGTTTTAAATGAGAATATTAACAGACTTTATTTTGTAAAATCCATATTTTGAACATTTAAATAAAATGTTTTCAAGAAATTGAGGATAAAACGAAAAGACTACTCTAAAGCATTGCTTTACCCTATAACCTCTAACGCGACCGTTTCATGGGGAAAAAAGAATACCATTTGCTCGAAACAACGATATTGTTCGACATGTAATCAAAAATGCATGTATACATTTTGTATCCATACACACATTCAAATAAGTGGGTAAATAAATAGGAAAAGCGTTAATGATTACAAATAGACTTGTTTTCCTCGCCTCTTATATTTCCCATATGCATATTACGGTATTTTTTACAAGTCCCAAATTGTTTGAAACATGGCACGACTCAAGAGGGGGTTTATTACTTGAGGCTGATCGCGTGTCCAGAAGTCCGTACATCCGATAAATAAACATAATATACGGTATACGCTAACATCATGTGTCATGTGGTTTAAGCGTAAATGAGACGCAAAGCTGTTTTGACTTCCTTTTTTTTGTATAATGCGTCTATTTGTTTAGCAAAGTATACTGTTTTAATCAGGATCCTTTTCCGTCTTTTTTTATTTTCTCTCATTGTCACCAACGCTCACTGGTTTTTGTATGTATTTGTTTTTTGTTGTCAAGAAATGTTGTGACATACACTTTTGAAGGAGAAAAAGAAGAAGAGGAGGACAATGGAATTATTTGTACTTGTACATATATGCATAGTACTTTCACATGTTACTTACTTGTTACCTGTGTATGTATGACTGCGGCTGTAAAATGCTTGTGTATGGAAAGGTAACGCATATAAAAGTACAGCAATTACGGAGAATTTTAGGAGGTTCGAGACAAATAGAGACGGAAAAAGTTTCATCCTGTTAAGTTGGAGGAGACACGTCCAAGAAATGTTTGATTTTTTTGGAGGGTTTATATAGTTTTATTTATGTTTTGTACAGTTGACTTTTAGTTGCTTGATGTTTGATGTAGCGAGTTGAATGAGACGGACAGCAGTGAGCAAACTTACGGTTTTCACTCAACTATTTAGCCACATTATTTGCTGTTGCCTCCTCCTTCCCCTCCCCTTTATTTGTTGTTGCAGTAAGCAAATACTATAGGCCAACACTATCCAAACAAATTTTTCCTTGTGAATTACAATACATTACGTCACATCAAATGACAGTGAAGCAACGGGGAGACGTATCTAAACTCAAATACGCTTAAAAACCAGAGACTGTGTGTATATTCCATTATGTAATACTCTTTTTTGTGCTTTATCTTTACTCCACGCAGAGAAACAGAGAAAGAAAGAGAGCTTGATACAAGACAGGTGTAAAATTAAGACCTCAGGAAGGAAAGGGAGTAAACGGAACGTTTATGTAGTAGGTATTGTAAATGTATATTTGTATTTATGCATTTTATCATTTGTTAAATGTTAATAATATACCTACGTTGTATAGTTCAGTTACGATTACTACTTGGAAGACGAAACTATTATTATTTTTTTGTCTTTTGTACGTTCGTATCCCTTATATACAAATGCACTGAGAACTATATAATATAATACAACTACACGTATAGGCACATCAGTTTAACTCACATATGTACGCAAAAACGTGAATATGGTTTGTGTATTTCTGATGTGTACATAACTATGAACACACAAATCCTACAAGTAAGAGTGGCAGTTTGGGTAGCATGAATGAGAAAAGTACACGCAAAATACAAATAAACGTCGGTGGCTGCGAGGAAGTGGGAAGTACTTGAATGAACGAGAATAGTAAGTGAATAATGATAATATTGGTGAAACGTCAAACTGTGTCACTTTTGTCTAGTTTTTCTAAACTGTACTGTAAGGTAGGAGAACCCCGTGAACGAGGATCCGTATTAATGTTGCATAATTCTAGTGCGTAGTTATATGTTTATGCTGATTAAATATTCTTGTCTGAGCGATTTGACTAGTAACTTTTTTCTTCCCCTCCACATGTAGACAAAATTGAAGCTGTGTATATCAGTATAGCTGAAGCTGTGGAGTCTGTCTAAAAACGCTTTTGAAAAAAGTGTGGATACTAATTTTGTCTCCCTGTTTTGTATCACCTATTTTTCGTATAGACAAGGTAGACATGATTCTTGCACGCTAATGCTAATATTTAGCATTTAAATGAAAAAGTAGCTCATTTTTAAACAACATGAGCCCACCACTTGTGTTTGGCTCATGACATTATAAATGGCCCATTTCTAATAATATATTCCATTTTATTATCATTATTATAATGTGAATCCTGAATCCTGATGTGTCTACTTATACATGAGACTTTTGTCTCGCAGTATTTAAAATACCCATTTAGTTCATTCGAAATTCTATTACCTAAAGTTTCTATTAGGGAAAAGTGAAAGAGTAATAACAAGCTGCTGGATGTTGAACTCAATGTCACTTTCAGTTTTAGTTTTTTTGTTGAAAATTGGAAATACGCATAAAAATTGTAGAATACATATAACTTTGTACACGTCTAGTGAGTGAACATGTGTTTTTTATACAGAGAGTGTGTAATAAAGGTTCATAAAATTTACAGGGACGTTGCATGACGTAAAATGTAGAATTATGAGGATTCAGGAGAAAATGTGAATAAATATCCATGCTAATATAATCGCATTGTCATAAATCAACAAGTTTGGTACGACCAAGAGAACCTGATAAAGTTGTTGAAAATGTCATACATAGTTGTCTTCATCTTCACTCCTATACTATGGAATAAAAAAATCAAAATAAAATATTGCCTAAAGCAGCAGCACAGAGTATTTGAGTTCCCCGTTCCTTCTCTTTCTCTATTCGAATTCCTGAACAGTGTAAATTGTGAAAATGTGTTTCTGAATCTTCTTCTTAACTAGAAGAACTAAAGATGAAAAGATAGAAAGAGGTGATGCTCAAGGGATGCTTTATTTATTGTTTGCGTGCATATAGATGGACGTCGAAAGGCTTAAAATCGAGAAACAGTAAGCATCAAATGGTCAGCGTATTTCAACTGTGTACTGTTTTGTATCTACATTTATAAAAAGTCTTACAGAACGAAGGAAAGTAAAAGATATATACGGTAGTTTAGGCATTTAACCTGTAATACAAATGTTAAGTTGTACATGCAACGATTGCATATTTTGGTCATAAGTAATGCATATTATTATTGTTTTAAAAAATTGACGGGGAAATAATTTTCAATTATAGTAAAAAAATAAACGATAAAAACAGTAATTACAAGCATACACAAAATGTATGTAAAATGTGTACAGCAAAACAGACAGAAGGCTAAATTACATGAGTACTAAGTGATGATAAAGGAGTAAAAAGAGTTATTGCACCAACGACTGATTCACAATCAAGTGCTAAATACATTGTTAATTACATATCATAACATATGTGATGTCCCATCGCATCGTATGTACTTAAGAATGCTGTGGTGAGGAGGAAGTTGATAATTATTAAGGTGGAGTTGGAAGTGGTGAAGTAAACGGCCTTAAACCCCTTTTAATTGACTCGCACACACATATTAATGAATTTAATAATAATAATAATACTGTAAAGGGGTGTTGCTGTTGGGTCGTTATAGAATTTGCATTTTTGCATGAAGAATAATATGTACTTTACTGCAGTGAAAACATTAGCTTTCATCAATTAACAAAGAGCTATTTACTTTTAACTTCATTATTTATCACCCTCTTTGTCATTTCTCGCTACAATAATCAATTAAATACGATGGGTTTCGATTATTCCCAATGCATTTGTGCAATTTTAAATTATATTTTACAGCCAAAATAAAATTTGTCCTTGTCTTCATCCCTCGTCTATATGTATGCGAGTACGCGATGAATTTATCGGCCAACTCGATAATTGTTGTGAATAATTAAGACCAGGCGTAAATGAATGCAGCTAACGGTGAATAGCGAACAAGTAAAGTGCAAAATGCAGTAATACTAGGGTTTGCTAGTTTGTTTGCGGAATTAAAAGGTAAAATGAATACATTTTTCATGCATGGAGAGCGGGGAATGAACGGACAAATATTATTTTGGCATATGTAGTTTAACGAACTTAATTGATAACAAAATAATTACTTATGATGATGACGTTAGCCTTATAGTTGAACTGTTGAAAGTACATGTATAATATATAATATGCTAAGAGAGCATAAATTATTATATTGTGCAAAAATCTACGAATAAACGGAAAACAATGTAGACAATAATGTAGTATAATATAAAAGTCCAAATATATTTCTTACCGGGGTACCCTTCTAGTCCTTGTAGATGGGCTCCGACTACTTGCGCTGTTCCGACGATATCCACAAGCATTAATTCATCTTCGCAATGAATCCTTGTACTCACTAAAAAGTAAAAAGAGTAAAAGTTCAAGGAACAGATTAAAATCCATTTGTATACTTGTACATATACTTTGTGTATATAATATGAGCACATAATCATGATCATCTTTTTAGAAAAAGACAAAAAACGGTCTACAATCTTTCTAACGAGACGCGTTAGTATAATAAAATGTACTATACAAGTAAATATGTGTACGCCATGATCTATTAAAATGTATTGTAACTGTACTCATCTCTTTTGTATGATATATTGTACTATAATGTATTACGCAATGGACGCACATAAGCTCGGTTGAAAAAAGGGAAAAAGAGATGTAAATCTCGATAATAGTCATCCATATTTTATCGTATCATCATAAAGTTCTGTATAAATGTGCAGAAAAACGTAAATATACAAAGGCATGAAAAAGACTTTGTTGTATACTTACTGTTTGTCTATACACACACTGACTATGTAATATGCACATACATACATGAAATAGATGTTGAATGTGTTCATTGAGACATTTTTAAACATGTATGTACTGTGTGTAGGATATAGTACAGCAACGAAGATGATAATGTTATTACGACTAGGTTTTCGTAGGAGGCGGAGGAGAAGAACTTGGGAGTTCGAGTTTCAGATTGATGTAGTGCAAGTTTTACGACTTTTAGTACAATCATTTTAAATTATATCAGTGGAAAATCGACAGAGTATTTAACCGCAACGTTTTTCTTCGTCTTCTTTTTGCACCTCTGCATTTATCCACAATCCACAATGGGAGAGGGAAATAGAGAGAGAGACAGGTAATACAGATATTCAGTGGGTTGAAGCGATGACAAAGACAACGGCTGTACTTTTATTTCGTTTCCTAAATGTACAGTCAATTTTCAATTGCATCTTTTCATGATACAATTGTACTCGATTCTCGATTGTGTATTCACCATTCCTGTGCGGATATGCATATATGTATGTATATATGGAAAAGAACATAGATAAATGACTTTTGCGTCCTTCTTGAATTAAATCTATATGTATGCATTCTATGCAGACATTTGCTTGAGTGTGGATCTTCTTCCCTGTATTTCTTAATCATCGTCTTCTTCCGATACGCACTTTCATTCCTCAACCAGGCCCAAAATCGTCTATCCTTTATTTTCATCCAGAACATTTATTTTACTTGAAATCTGACTTGACTTTTACAATTTACAATGCGTTATATATAGATAGCTGTGATGTGATGTTCCTCAAGTTGAACGGAGCGAAAACCCTAACCCTAGTCTACATACATGAGTTGAAAGTTCGTCCCACAACATCCTGTGTACAACATACATTTTCTTTAAATTGTAGTGGATTTTATGTATATCGTATTCCCATCCTCTGCAAGGTGTATTATACAAAGCTTTGTCTTCATAATAATAATACAATATGGATTAAATCCTCTATCTTCTTCTTTTTATTTCTCTTAGTGTGGCTCTTGCTCTTTCCTTGACTCCCCTCATAATGGTGATATCAGCAGCCAGAGTGAGTAACTAAGTTTACGGTAACATTTTTATAGGTTTCTTATTCCTTTTTCTCCTCGCCAAAAGTTTCGCTCTTTCGCCACTACATTTTTATTCATTGACTTGGCATGGGATAACATGGTATGGTATATGTATTCAATATCAACATATCATAGCTATTGATTCAATTCAAAATATAAGAGGAAATGCGGAAGAGCGCGTATTCTCACTATTCTCACATGTACATAATTTTTACACAATATAATGTGTACAGTGTACCTGTTGTATAGTGCACATGTAAGCGGTGAAACAATAATGATCGGCAAAAGATGACGATGGTGATGAAAAGTCGAAGAGCATTCGGCGAAAAATGAAATGAATGGGACAGGGGAGGAATTATAAAGACGAGAGATGAACAAATTTATTTTTGGCGTGATGTAAGACGATTCAAAACACAGTTTATAAAGCCTTGAATCCTTGTGATAATTTCTGCACACATCATTTATCTTGACCGCCTACTACAAACTTGTACTTCCACAGGGTACAGCGGAGAAAAACTGCCTACGTTTTTTCCTTTAATAATTAATTATTAAGTTTCTATAATATCGTAATAACTATCCAAGTTCCTATTTTTGAGCACAAGTAAATAAGGAGTATAGCATTATGTATGTTTATAGTGTGTAGCACAGATTGCGTTGACTTGAAAGCATTTAATTAGCCGTGCTTCTCATTCGCAATTTATTTTCAACAATGTATCTTGTATCTTGTGTGTGCATTATTTTTCCTGTGTATTATTGTGATTATTTATTATTAGGAATATTATATTCGACATTAACTTCTTGTCTCTTGTCGTTTGAGGATTTTTTTCAGAGCAAAAATAAAGCTCTCTCACTTCCTCTCTCTTTCTTCTTTCTTTCATACATGAAACTTGTCCTTTCAAGTGGAGTGCACAATTCAAAATTGTTGATCCTATATATTATTACACATTTTCATTATTGTACCAACACAGTGTGTGGCTGTGCAAATTCGAGGACTTTTATATAGGTACTCGTATGAATTGGTTGCAAGTAAGATACGTACATACGGTTAATTATGACAATGGCTAATTCATCCGAATTGAATGAATCTAATGGAGAATTGTCGAGAGAAAGATGTACAATGTGCAGTGCAGTTGAATTCAATGGAAAATATCATAAATTACAAGGGGGTGCGTCCGCACACATGAAACTCCTGTCACTGTCACTTGAAGTCTTTTCAGTGACAATAATCATAATAATGCTTTCATACGTATATAATGTGATGCAAAAGTATTAGCTAGAGATATTATTGTCAAACAATGTAAACTTTCCATAGATCTCTGTGTATATTATACATATACACAAGATGTTGTATGTATAGGAAGAGTCAGTGCAGTGTAAATAAGATGATGTCGTATGCATGCTACTTTTTATATGTAGTGTCTGGTATCATTCATCCAGTTTTAAAAATATCCCTGTCAACCTTGTCGTGATGATGATGAATGTAAATATCAATTTTCTCATATAGGTACTTTACATGTACATACTATACACTATACACAAAGATGTAATGTGTAAAAGTATAAGTAAGTAGCCATTATGCGCACATTGTATGAAATATAAATTGTACAGAGAAATATAATGTAGATAGTATTATGTACACATATGCATGCATGTGGTCATGATACATATATGTAAATGGTTAATGGACTTTTTTAAGTCAGCATGACTGACCTAGTTTGAATATTTTGAATCTGTAATCCTTCGTTGTCTTGCCCGACGTATGTATTTATAATGTATACATTATACATACAGTATGCACAAACATATGCACACTACAACAGCTATATGGGTAGTTTGATGCTAAGTTCAGGTGTTTTACTACTTCCATTTAAATTTTCCATTTGATAATATCCAAGGAGTTCCGAGTCTCAGGCGTCTGTTGATTATGCTTGTCAAAGGAAAGCATTTCCATTATCACCTCAGCATTATTTTCATATTTTCATTATGATTGTATTGTGGTAACCAGGACCAGAAGTATGATTTATTTAACGACACGTGCATTTTCATGCATAAGTATACTAATGTAAGTATATAGTGCGTACCGTAGTAGGCATGTTTTTACATGTGCTTTTGTATTTGTAATATCCTATTAAATTTGATAATAATTTCATTTTTATATCTTCTATGCGTTTGATTTTGATTGCCCAGACTGCTGGGCGTCCGACCCTGTAAATGGGATTCAATTATTATTACAATGATTACGGATGTTGCCTGTGCCTTTTTTCTTTTCCCCCATTCTTCCAACATCTAACAGTCAGTTAAAACTTGAAGCAAAAAGTCGTATATTGTACTTACTGCCTTGAGATATTAGTATTGTCTCACGGTGGATTTTTGAAAAACTTTATGCATGCAGACAGATTGAACGTTGAACCATTAAAGGAATGTTTATAAGGGTTTCCGGAAAACTCATAGGTAGAAAACTCGTAGGTGGTAAAACTCACAGGTAGTAAACTCACAGGTAGAAAGCTC
>JAQIVE010000376.1:0-39510 GCA_034698285.1 Sminthurinus bimaculatus | reverse complement strand
TTTAATAACTCTCGATTTCGATTTGGATTTTCAACGCCGAACACAACAGCAGCAACAACAACACACGGAGCCCGCAGACTGGAGGCTGGAGTTTGAAGTTTAGGATAAGGAAAGAATTCTTACAAGCCTTGTTATTGTTGAATCCTCTTAATATTCAGTGCAGAGTGAGAGCCAATATAAAATATAAAATACAAGGAGAGGAGAGAAGTTGGGAGCGAAAATTAACATTTGGTAGTTGCCTCCGGTGAAAATCTTTGGAATACACACACCAAGTTCAACAGTTCCATCCAATAAACATCATGAATGTTCAGTGTTCAGGCATAGTTAGATGCATCGAAGAATCATGCGATACATAATACATACATACAGGGCGGCTTTTACCCCTTTTCCCTAAATAAGTATCCGTACATGCATGTATGTATTTATGTAGACATGCCTCGTTCGTGTTCATCCTCATATTTTCCTATCCTCCGCCTCTTTCATTTCCAATGACGACGACGATACGATATGAGGAAGAGGAAGAGAAGAAGAGGTGGATGGTAATAATAATAGCAATAGTAGCATTAATAATAATAATAATGCTGGTGGTGGTGATCATGTTGTTGTTGTTGATGCTGATGATGATGATCCCTGATGCAGCTGCATGCTTCATTTCTTTTTTCTCCTTTGATTTCCCTCCTTCCCCATCCTCCAGGACCAAAGTCGATACTATGATGTACCTATGTATAATAGTTAAGTATTCAAATTATTCCAGGACTTTTTTCGGGATCCGCAGCAACATAACGTAGGTATGTACAATGTACATGTACGTATAAAGCTAATGATAAGGAGTAGAAAAAATTCAAGTCGTTAAAGACTTTGGATTTTTATCAATGACTCTTGAGAGAGTCATGACTCATGACGTGATCGACTGTCGCTCCACTCAATATTAATTCAGTCTATCCTGTATGTATTTATTATTTATATTGATTTTCGATTTTCCCTTTAAATTTTTAATCTTTCAAAAAAGACACAATGAAACATTTTAAATTAGATGCCTGTGCATTCGTATAAAAGCAAGTTTACTATTTACTTATTGTTAACCCTTCAAGCTAATAGCTAAAAGTGAAAGAAGATATAAGAAAAATGCTTTTATCTTCCAGAGAAATCCAGTAGCCGACGGTCGGATAAAAAGATTGACATTACGCACAAGACTCGCGTGAGCATTACGCAGCACTTTGGGGAGAATCTCGGCGGGTTTCTTTGTCTTTGTGTTTTGGTGCAATTATGAATTTTAAGTAGTCCCCAAGGATTTCAAAGACAACGAAAAGAACAACATCGTAATAATAAAGAGGATAAAGAAAAAGACAACAAAGCTAGCGAATGTAAGCATACACACATTCGTAGAAATAGAACTTTTATCTATTTGCACTACATGTAAATGTATATTGTATGTTCAATGTATAATAAGAAAGGCCGCAATTAGAAATTGTCTACGTAAAGCTCCGAATAAGAGTTTTCAAGAAAATGTCCGAGTCGCATCACAATCACTATGTACATACATATATATTCCTGGACTATCAAGACGCTAATAAAAAACATGCGGGGATAAAGAGAAAGGATGTCTAATGCTTGCTAATGGAATGAAATGAGATGGTGATGAAATGAAAGAATGAAAATGGAGGATTCAGGAAGAGTTTCAACTTGAAATCGTAATCCACGAGTAAAAAGTATTAAACTCGGCAAAAAGAAGGGAGGGGTTCCTTATAAATATCTATGTGTATATGTATCTACTGTATGTCTGCAAAAATTAAGCTAGAGCAGCCGGAAGACTTGGGCAGATTAGGGATTCAAGAATCAGGGGATGAATGTGAAACTTTCCTTGTGCTTGCCATTCTTCCCGTACAATGTACATACAATACAAAATATCATTCTTCTCCAAAACTTTGCTTTATCCGTAAAAACCACTCTCAGTTCGATACATTGTACAGATATTGCTATTGCCAAGTAAGACAAAAGACAAAGCTAGACAATGCATGTATAACTACGTACATGTGTAATATAAAAAACGGGGGAAAAGATGACATTGATATTCTTCCCTATTTTTTCTCCGTATGCATATGTCTGTACATATATGCATACACTCAAGTTATGCCTCGTCTAGACGGATGAAAGGGAAAATAAAGAAAAGAATAAGATCCCTGGTCGACAACAACTTTAGCATGCCACTCAAGCTGATTTCAAAGAGATAGCTTCAAAAGCTTCGTCTTCCTCGATCTGCCTCTCAACCAACTCGCAAGTTTGAGCTCCTTCCTTTCTCGGATCACTTTCCATCGTCTGTATGCATGTACTGTATTACTTGTACATTCTACAAAGTCATGGAAGAATTTGAGACGAGAGTCAATGTTCAACGTGTATAAAGCAAAGCTATGCGATGCGATATGCGATGCAATGCAGCAACAATCAGCCATCAAGCATTAACATTAAATACATTATGCTTATGTATGCTACAATCTTCTTGTGTATCTATATGTATGAATGAGAATTTCACTTTTCATATTTTAGGGGATTCCCATACAGGCTGCATCATCATATCCCATGAGTTATAGTTATATCGCAGTTATAGTTGACACTTCATTTATATGCATAGTAGTTATATGTAAGTTATTCACCACACCACAGTGAATGCTGAGAGTGTTGGCAAATACGCTTTTTGTGCGTGGGGAATTTAAATGCTGGTATATATGTATATGTATACATGTAGAAGATGAAGAAGACAGGCATTTTGCTAAGCTACCATTCTTCCCCTGCTTTTCTCCACTTCATTTCAGATTTCAGTGTCGACGTTTCAACTTTCGAATTTTGCTGGGTGAGCCTTTGCCTGTCTTGTCTTGTCTTCTTGTCTTCATATCGACTATACACTATACACAATATCTATACATGCGTATCCTACTCATGATTCCAAGAAGGAGGATGAGTTTGAATCTGATTCGGATCTTGATCATCACTTTCGTTTTCGTTTTCATTCCCATGCTAAGGCTCCATCTCAGATTCACAGTCAGTCCTCCACATCCATATCCATATCCATCCATCCTACTTAAAAAACCTTTAGATTTTCCTCACACGCATGCATACGGTATACCATGTACGGTATATTTTATGTATGTATAAATATACGCAGAAAAACTATATCTACATGTACATATGTACAAAGACACAGAGTCTATTTCCAGTGTGAATTTTGAGAATATGTATAGTTACTCCATAGACTTTTCATCGCTCCCTCTTTTCTTTTCATTCCGTCTTATCTTTTTCTCAGCAAAGGAGAATATTATCTGCACTCTCATCGTCAATGGGCACAAGCTGATACTTTTAGGGAAATTTATATCGGCATTTCTAACTATACATTATACATACACCGTATAGTTAGTATTTCTGCATGCTGTAAGCTTATAAGGGTTCATATTTCTATTTTAACTATTTTGTACGCATTCATACTGATACATAGTTACAAAAAGATTTTTAGCTTAATTTAGTGTTTTAACTATTTTTTTCTTTTATGATTAATACGTAGTATATGGATATCTCGTTGTTTCTAGTATCTTGATAACAAACAGAATGAGCTTATTCTAAAAGCGGAGACAAAAAATTATGAATGTGAGCTTCGTGTTATTACTGAAACACAAAAACAGAAAAGCCATGTTGGAAAGAAATCTATAATTTATACACACAAAAATTTTGTCATTGAAACTTTTACAGTTTTAAAAGCCGACAAAACTCCATAAATTCGGCATAAAAAGGTTAAAAAAAGAATTTTCAACCATGCTTTTTCGTGTCTTATAAATACCTTGATTGTAAAATTGAAATTACGAACAATGACAATGCAAGAACTGGAAAACGGCGTTTGAAAATTTTTTGCAACAAAGATTTCGAGAGTCCTCGTTTTAAACTGTTTATTTGCCTTTGATATTTAAAAAAAATTCTTCAAGAAAACAGAAAATTCAACTAGTTCAATGAATGTTGTGTAGAAGGTTCAGAAAACAAAAATTATGCTAAAAATATGTATAAAATACACATCAAATGTTCATTGTCTGTTTTAAAGCTCGATAAAAATTCGGTGTTCACTACACATTACACATGTGTCTGCATATCGGACTGTGAACTGGATGCTGCGAGATGTTTCTGAAAAAAGACGGTAATTAGATCACCGATTGAGTGTGTGCGCCTTGCACTTGGTGTTGGACCTGGACTTGGACTTGGACGAGGATTTGGATTGGAACTTGGACATGCTCCTAAACTTGGACGCGATGGTTCAGTGGCAAATGTCCTCGTAATAGAGAAAAAGTAGGAGTGAGAGTCACCGTATAAAATGTACAGCACACACAAAATACATTGTACACATTGTACAGTACAGTACACTACAGTACAGTAAAAGTGAAGGAACCGAGATACGGATGGAATAATATGACCGAGCCGTGTATACTTCAGCCTTTTCACATTTATGCACATACAGCAACAGCAGCGGCAACATTATAAATTATACACACATACAAAGTCCATACATGTATGTGTGGAGAAATATACGTATCGTACATGGTATACAGTAAACCGTGTCGCATCGTATCCAGAAATCCAGAGAGAAACCTACTGCAAGGTTGTTATATAAAAGTATAGCGGGGTGAGATATATGTATATATGTATGTGCACAATTTCCCTGTGGATATACGTTTATACGTGCAGTACATTGCTATATGGTGCAGTTGAGTGAACCAGAGAGAGAGAGAGAGAGAGAGAGAAAGAGAGGGACTCCCCTCTGATGATGATTCTCGTTCTCCGGTCTGTGTGCGGCCTCCGTCTTCTCTCCTTCTTCTTCTTTTCCATGCCATGCGATGCCTTTGCTTGCCTTCACGTTGCTTTGCTTTGCTTTGCCATACCATTTGCCTTGCCATGGCAAACCAACTCCAAACCATGCGATGCATAGCGTGGAATTGAGAATGTTGGATCCACAGTGTAAAAGAGGCAAGAGTGAGTTTTGTGTGTTTCGTAGTACGTACATAGTACATAGTAGATACTTACTACTACGGACGGGAATACGTAAAACTGTGTATGAAGAGTGCAGAGCGTAGAGCTGTTACTGTTGCACTACTTCAGTCTCAAACTGACTTCCGAGAGGTTAGCTACGGGAATTTTCGCTCCCAGAGAGACACATCTCACGCTTTCACATAAACAACCCGCATTTTTCATATGTACAAAGTGTGTGCATATACACAAATTGATTCAAATTGTTTGTTTGTATTTATTTATTTCTAATAAACACTAATTGTTAGTTCACCATTGAATCATTCATCCATCAATCAATCAAATATTGGACAAATAGTCACAAGTTTCATCATTGGATTTAGTGGATTAGTTGTCAATTGTTTTACATGGAAAAGTGAAAACTGTGAATGTGTCTGAATTTTTGAAAAATCAAATTTCATAAAGTGAACCAAATCGTGATTTTTTTTATTCTGTTTAAAAAGTAGTCTCATTGTTACATTTTGGCAAGGAAACTTTGCGAATACTTTGGTGTAAAGTTACAAGTGAATAAAAGTTGAGAATTGAGGAGAAAGTGCAAAAATTTCAAGAGTTGCGATTCTTGTTGTGCTTTTGTGGAAAGTGGAAATTTGTGCAAATTTCAGTGTCAAGCACTGCAAATATTCTTTAATTGTGAATTTTGTGAATCTATCTCACGGTTAGTGGAAATTTTTGTTGCTAATAAATGTTTTGTTGAAAATATGTGCATATCGATATTTTGTGAAAAAAAAAACGTTATAAAATCGAGTATTTTGAAAACTTGTTGGTTTAGAAAAAGTCTTCGGATCAAAAGTGTATTTTTAAAATGATCAAGATTATGACTAATCCTGATGCATACACAAATAATAAAATTAAGCTTACTTGTCAGATCAAATTTCTATATGATATAGGACAAGTCCAAAGGTATTTTGATGATTATTGAGTCAGTGTAAATATAGCAACGTGGAAATTCTTCACATTTTGGACACACACACACACATTTTACATGTTGTGGAGGTTCAAACATGGTGAAAAATTGGGAATTTGATACGTTCTCGTGTTTTATTACGGTATTTTATGTTATGTTATGTTGTGTTACATTGCATTACTTTATCCGTCGTGGAGATGGATTAAATTCTCCAAAACTTAATTTCTCAGAGGATTTAATTTGATTTTATCAAGTGTCAGAGTAATTCCGTTGGAATCCCAAAAATTCCCATTTCCAATTCCATATCTCTCTCCAATCTAAATCTAAAGTTCGTTCCGTGTACATAGTTTACAATAAGGCGCAGTATACATGGATATCCAAAAAATCTCCGTTTGTTGCTACAATGCATACAAAATTGTTTCAAAAATAGAAAAATTCATAGAAAGTGTTCAACCCTCCATTTTTGGTTTTCTTCTCTATTGCTATTTCGTCAACTAGTTCTTAGGTATAATTTAACATTCGAAAACATTTGTGATTTGTATAAATGCTACAAAGTGTAAAAAAATTCCTCAGCTTGATTATTCAAAACCGGATGCTAAGTCCGAATTTTTTCTATAAGAATCAACTTTTGTGGATTTAACATTGAGTTTGAATTTCACTTTGAATGTGGCTGTGAGAAATTTTTCGCGTGCACAAAAATGTTTCGTCTGTTAATTTACAACACAGTGAAACTATTATTTGCAGACTCGATGAATTTTTCTGTTTGTCTTTACAATTTTTTCTTGGGATTGTTTGCATTCGTGTGTGTTCTCTATGTATGCTGTTTGTCCATTTTACATGCAGTGGCATCGTGTTTTTCGGATAAAAATTAATGGATAATGCAGAATTCCAACTCTGGATTACAATAGGAGTGCATGTAGCATAAAAAAGGGCGAAAAAGAAAGCTTTAGCATAAGGAGAAAGGCGGAATCTGTGAATAATCGCTCATGTAGAGGAATGGCAGGAATTTCAGGGAATTGCAGAAATGCTAAACGCTTTCCTTCCATCTCTCTCTTACTCACTCACTCACTCGAGTTTTATACTTTTTCATCGTTTGCTCTTTCCTTCTGGTCTGGTCTGGTCTCGTCCCGTCTCGTTTCGCATGTTCTTTATCCGACGAGCAATTTATGTTCTGCTTGTTTTAATTTTCCTCATCCTCGTCCACAATTGCTCTAGTCAGTTTTTCGCTCTATTCTTCCTCTCCCATTTTCACAGACACTGAGTTGACATATGCTAATTTCCTCTCGACTTGAGACTCGTCTTCTCGTCTTCGTTTTCGTCTTGGTCTTCGGACTCGTCTTTTCGTTCACGTTCATTCTTCGTCTTGGTTTGGCTTCTTTTGCCATCTTCCCAAACATATGTACGATATGTGTGTATTTATGTAGAACACATTATACATACATACATACAGTGCTGAAGACTTTCGTGCCCATTTAACTCGTTCACAAGTCGAAGACAGGGACTGGCACTTGTTATTTCATCGCTCTTTGAAGGAAGAATGGAGAACAGCTAGATTCGCAAAAGGCAGGGAGGAAGCGGGAAGAGGAAACTTTAATCACATTAATTCCAAATGTATTTATTCAACACTTGCAGAAAAGGCAGCAAAATGTAGAGGACAAAAGACAATACAGGACGTTTTGGCTCTTTTCTCTCGCAAAATCCCGACACGTCAACCAAATGGAATTTTAAAATTTTCTCGCCTTCACTCATTGTCATCGTCGCTATATACAACGTTGACGGTCGAAAAGGCAGACGAGAAAGAAAGAGAGCCTTACAGTTCTGCATGAGCGCCATAGCATATAATATGTACAGATATTTACACTTTAGAGGGGACCAACTGCAAATTTTATGTGCAAAGTTTAATCTGCACGAAATAGGTAATTTTAGATAGCTTTCAGGAATAAAAATATTGCAATATTAGTGAAAGCTTGCACTAAAATCAGACAAAAAATCCTAGTATTTAGTTTTACTGCACAAAAATGTAATTTTTTGCTATGCATTTACCACACTGAAAAAACTGTAAATTAGACCCATTTCATTTGTCACCACATATTTATTACACGGTGATTCATCTTAATTAAGTATTAGCAACTAACTTAAAAAATTAGTCTATAAATATGTATACAAAAATGACTGACTGTATGCCATAAAAATTTGATAGTGCAAATCTTTGAAATTTGATTTTAATTTTCATGTTCTCTCTCTCTGGACAGACGATAAAACTTGATCCAGTTAATATCATTTTTCAATTTCAATGTCACTCTTCATACTCTCTGCGTTCTCTCTAAACGTTGCAATTAAATAAAAATGAGTCTTAGTTGGTGATCCGTAATTTCCTGTTCTTTCTTCAAAAATGTAAACATATTCAGTGTCACTACATTCACCACCACCTCAACTTGACGCATCACTGTCAACAGAATTTTTATCGTAGAATAACGCTTCAAATAAATGTATGAAGAATGGCATGGGATGACTCGTCAAAAAGTGAATAACAAGCACATTTAAAATTATACAAAACATGGCCGTAATTCAAATGTCATGTCTATTATGGGATGGCAGTGAGCGAGAGCCAGAGCGAGGAGGCGAGGAAAGGCGTCTCATTACTCTCATTAAATGGATCCCACATCTTTTCAAAATTCAACAATATCAAATTTATCGCTCCTTAACACGAGCTGAGATGACCAGCCCATCTCACTTTATCATTTATTATATTGTGTACCACGTACAATTGCAATTACAAGGAATACAATTGCACCACACTGTGTGCGTATTATGTACATGCATAAATATATTATGTACATACTTGTACACTGTACACAGCAAACATCCTCCATTTACCACGCAGAGTGTCAAGTTCAGGAGTAAATAGTTTAAATTCAACACTGTGCGGAGAAACAAGAGATTTCCTAATTGTTATTAATTCTTGGTAGAAATACAAATAAAAACAAGAATATAGATACACTCCTCAAATTCATTTTAAAAAGAAGCGGTTGTGCAATGCGAGTCGAAAAATTACATAAAAGCATAAACCTAACTACAAACAATATTTATAACTACCAAACCACCCACATGCTATTTCTTCTATTGTAACTGTCGGCAGTTATTGTTATTGTACATAGAAATAGACGGAATTCTTTTTACTGTGACCTTTGACCACTTTTCAACTCTCGAATTCCCAATGCCCGTTCATGTTGTACATATGTAACTTGAGCGGTGGATTTATCCCCAATAAATAATCTACAAAATGATATTGGAGCACGCGCTTACATATGTAGTAATTACAATTAAATGTAAATATTCATTGTGTATTAGTCATGGACAAATATTGACAAATCCTCCTTAATTTCACAATGCAGCTTGTAAATTTCCTTAGCAAAGTATTTTCCGGTCTGTATGTATAATCGTTGTTTTTGTGTATTACATTGAGCCATTTCCTATGCCTGTTATTTTTACGGTTTCCACAAGTAATCAAACCAAAAACTCGAAAATAATAGTGATAATATCAGATATTATCACTATTATTTTCACTATTATAGATTCTACAATAGTGACAAAAAGGAAAAGTTTCAGGTTTCAACAGTTCACGAAAAAGTGTCTAGCTGCAGCCTTTTCTATGTATACTGTCCCAAGATGAGTAAGACGGACAATGACAAACGTTTTTCGTCCATGCTTTATCACAAAAAAAACGAAACAAAAGATCGTAAATAATATTGTAGAATAGTTGAGAGGCATAGAATAGAAACTGCACTTTAGCTAGAATCGGGAGCCCACCCAAATGAATTGAGTCGAATAAAATGAAATAGAATTGAATGGAATTGATTCAAGTCCAACTCAAAATGTCTCTCGTCACTAGTCTGTTGTCGTTGTCGTTGCTGTCAGGACCATTGTCATTTTCTCTTGTCTATACAGACTAATTACAAATGGATATGAAAGATGGGTGATTGTCACTCTCTCTATATATAGATAGCTGGGGCTTTTAGCGTGGGTGTGTATATTATGTTCTCTATAAAATGACTATAGAAGACACATCTGTGTCTTATACATAATTTAATATGTATTATGCTTATATCTACTTATGTATAACATCCTTATGTTTGTTGTCCATAATGTGTTTTTGTTTGTCAGTGTTTTTCATGTTTGTTCATTTCATCATTGGGCTTGATTGCAAACGTCCGCATTAACTTTATCACCAGCATGAGGTCCAAAGATATATCATTACTTTACATCCAGATAATGCTCCGTCTTCTTCTACTTTTCCGTCTCTTCTCCATATTTTCCTTGAGCAATCCTCCATTTGCCATTGTATATATTGTATTATCTGTATAAAAATTCTGTGCTATATTGCATCGCATTACATATATAAATTGTATATATAAAATTAAAAAACCACACGCAAAAGTTATCTTGTATAATGGACTAGAAAGGAAAATGGACCTTAATTCTTGCCTTTTTCCAAGTACGGTACAATATCTGTACATGTACATAAACTCTATCGAGCGAGGACAATACTCTCCATGACAATGCGATCGAGTTGACTACAAAAAATTGAGTTGAGAGTGGCGAGCTGAAACAGAAACTGATACATATGTACAGATACATCCATTTAATTCACATTTCCACACTACATACTACATGCATTGCATTCATTCAAGGAAAATAAAAAAAGGGCTGCAATGCAGTACAGTGCACTGTAAAGTGTAAAGTAGTGTGGGGACGAAAACTTTCTGGTGACGAATATGTACAGACAGATACATTCAGTGACACTGACACTGACAATGACAGTGACAGTCCCACGGTAGAAATAAAGTGTGTATAGATTTTTCGTACACATTGCAGATGCTCTCGAACTCTCAAACTCTCATCTTCATCTAACGATGATTCCTACGTGCAATCTGTCCCTCTCATCGAGTGCATGTATACATACTTATTTAACCTGTAGTCTATTGAGGTATTTTCTTCCCCTTCGTCCCGAGAACTAGAACTGGACCTCGACTTGACTTCATAATAATTCTATTCTGTATACACTGTACATAGATTAGATAGTCAGAGTGTATTGATTACTTCACAGGTAAAGGACAGATGCTCCAAGTTAGTTCATGGTGTATATAAATAGTAGATAGATACGTTTGCATTGTATTATTGACGAGTGAGGGAACTTCCTACTGTAATTTAACCATTCAAAAGTTGATGGTTTGTTGTATAGTAATAATAGATACATTATTATACAAACTGTGGGGCCACACACATATACAGACACCACTGTGCCACTGATACCAATGTTGATGCTGATGCTGATGAACTCACCGCAAATATACAAACAGACAAGCAGAGAGGAGACGTGAGAGAGAGGATAGAGAGGAATTCGGATGGATTTGAGTTGGATGTATATTCAAATTTTGAGGCGGACCGAAAGGACACAAAGTTGAGCTGGAGCTGGAGCTGGAACTGGTTGTTGGCGTGCAAAGTTGAATTTGAAAATGAAGCTGAAGTTGGAGTCGGAGTTGAAACTTGGGCGAATATCACATACATATATAAATACATGGAGAGATGGCTAAAGTTGCAAATAGTTATACTTATACATACATAGAAACTGATATGGATATGGAGATAAAGATGAGATGGGATGGTATACGGGATATGGGATAGGATGGCATCGAAAATAGAAATAGATAAATGAATGGATTAAAGCCATTCATCTGAGCATTATAAATTTGTGTGTGTGTGTGTGACTAACTAGGTATGAAATATTAATGTGTTCTCTTCCAACTGTATAAAGCATGTAATAATATAATATATATTTTATTCTCATATTGCTAATTCTGGCTTGGGCCAATTCTACAGTATATATTGTATACTTATGTATGTATGTATGTACGTAAGCTCTCCTTTTCGAATAATTCCAGTGTTTCGTCTTTATAGTTTTGTCAGAACTTTAGTTTCGTCGGAGCTCAGCTCGGCGAATTATGGAACTGGAGAGAGACGGAGAGAGCTGTGGAGTTTGGACTTTGGAGACAACGAGAGAAATGGATGCTGGATCATATGCTTTTGTTTGAACGTACTTACGTCCGCCGCATCCTTTCTCTACACAGATATTTTCAGCATGCGTATTTATGTGTGTGTGGACCCTTAGCCATAGTTATATCTACTAGTCATATAATACAAAAGCTGGGATGAAGCCCCATCGCGAAATAAATCATATTTTTTCCGTCTCTTTCTCCCTTTCGCTAAATCTGGAAATGTGAAATCCCTTTATGTGTGTAGTGTGTACATTCCACGCAGTTAGGCATGTAGTTACAAGTTTATGGCAAAATTGTCCAGGCCTTTCTACAATAGTTTTGACAGAGAATCTCCCGGATCTCCAAAGGAAAATAAAAGTAATATTGTGTACAAACATGGAAAATGAACATGAAAATAAATAAATTTACACTCTGTACCTCAAACACAAGTACGCAAATACTCAAATGTTTGTATGCATATACAAAGGGAAATTAAAATCCGCATCAAATTCAAATTCACAACGATTAGTTTACCAAATCTTTGCAGTTAGGTTCAATTCCAAACTAAACCGCAGTTTACAAATACGCATTTGTAAGTATTCAGTGTACTGACAAAATGATGCATTAAGCGGGGATCGAAAAATAATTGGAAATTGAATGAGGCACTTAAAATTAATATTGAGTCCTTTTTCAAAGCCACAAGTTTAAGCCCAAAGAATTTAAAAAGTATGTAGTGATGGATAGATACATTCTACGTTTAAAATATAGGTGGAAAATGTTGGGGAACAAAAGGGATTTTTCGTGTGAAATAGTTAATATGAGACTGTACCAGTAAATGTGTGCACATTTGTGTGTGTATATATTGAATATACCGTACACCGTACTTTGTAACTCGGAAAGACGAAGAGAAAGAAGAAGCGTATATGTAGAGAAGACGAAGTGGTTTGAGTAGAGTGGAGAGGAGTCGAGTTGAGTTGAGTCAGTGGCTAGAATCTGGATTCAAATGTTGAGACAAGCTCTTTAGGGAAACGAATTTCAGTGCTCGCACTCGGAAGTGTTGTGCTGAAGAGCATAAGCCCGGGATTACGTTGATTGATTCGTGGCGATAAAATGATTTCGATCTTCTTTCTTTTCCTCTCTCATACTCACACTTAGACTTAGACCTACACTCACACACACACACACATTCACACTCGCACGCACATTCTTCAAGCTCTCTTTCTCTCTGTCTCCCTCTATCTTTGGATTTCTCTCGCCCTGTCTCACCAGCTCTTATTTTAGCTTTCCATTTAGGAAGCTTCATATGTCTTGATTGTACATCATGCCATTTCTCCTGTACAATATATATTTTCATCCGTACCTTAACTGTACATTATACACTACAGTGCATATGTATTGCAGTACACGTACACTATGTTGCAAAATTTTAAGGCTATGTTCTTGATTCAACATTTTCTTTAACAAAAATTGAACACAATATTTTTCAATCATTTGACAACATATTGAAAGTTGATTGTGTCCAAAGACAAAATGTTTCCAGCTGAAAACTTACAATATTTTGTATATTTTACATGTATCCAAACATTATTTTATCTACACTTATAACGTATGCAAACTTTGTCGATAATTGAGGCTGTATGAGGTACATACATATTCCTGCAGTAAAGGTAACTACTATTATATAAAAGCAGTTCAGCATTAAAATCCGGTGTAACCTTCACATACATAACTGTATTTGGAAGCTTGCTGTATCTTTTTTGTATACTTCTTTAGAGAGGCAGACTTACATACATATGTATGAAAAATAATATTCCATTATCTTTGAGCTCGTAGCATTAGCCATTAGATTAGTTTTGGGAGGACATGATGCATACAAAACATTGACATTTTGTCAATTCATTTTCCTCAGACTTCTTTCTCTCGCTACTGCACGACGTACATATTGAATCGCACATACATACATAGATGCTCTGCTTTGTTCCTTCAACACTGGAGAACTGGAGAGAGCCAAGCTTTGATGTGTGCATGCATACGCAAAAAGTTTACACTATGGAGTGTACATATATGTGCATGTATTGTAATTATGTATGCAGTTTGACTCTGTATTTTACATATGTATGTATGTTCTACGACATTTTGTCTGCTCTACCTTTTCACAATATGTAGTTTGTATCATATTAACTATGTTGTTCCAGCTCCAGCTCTACATAACTAGCTGTCTGTTATACTATATTGGATTGTCCTCCAGTCTTTTGTCACATTGTCAGCTCCGTATTACGACAGATAATACGGAGGGATAGAGAAAGAACGAGAAAGAGAAGGCAAAAAGGAAGGCTCATTCTTTGGAACCAACAAGCGTGCTTTACAATATATTTTGTTATACTATATTATCCTGTGTTGTGGCTTCTTTTCCTTTTCTTCGTCTTTTTCTTCGTCTTCGTCTTCGTCTTGGCCTGGTTTGGTTTGGTTGAGGTCGGTTTGGATTTTGAATAAGCCAAGGTATGACATGAATGCATTCAGATACACATATGTACATAGTCATAATTACGTAGGTGACATGTTCATTTCACATTCTCATTCACATGCATGCAGTCGTAATATAATATAGTGCAATATATAAGGTTACCTTTAGATTTGCCCAACCTCGCCTTCTTTTCCCTCTTCTTGTTACACTTTGAGCCAGGGTTGAGAGAATAGGAACATTTCTATAGGAAAAAATCATTACTTCTTCCTCCCTCTTGTCCTGTCCTGTATGTATTCATATTCATCCTCTCGCTTTTATCTTGGTCTTTGCGGTGCAAAGTATAAATTCTTCTTGGATTTTCATATGTATGTTTACAAGGAAAGTTGTGAATGGACATGAAAATGGAAATCCAATATTTAATTGATGGATATATCGTAACTATTCATAATATGCACACAAAATGTACCTACAACAAATATTTCAAAACTGCATACAAATTTATGTGTATATTCATGCTCATAATAAGTATAAAGTTTTGACAATTGTGACAGTTTTTCATGTTCTTTCTGCCTTCCATTTGAACTAGGAAACGACCTTAGGAAGGAACAGTTCTCAAAGGTTGTTTTTCTTATCTACAGCTATCTGCATTCATAAACTGTAGATTGTAGATACAGCGATTAGAGAGATTCAAATGTGAGATAAGGTGTTGGAGCAGTTAAAATCTACCAGGGTTTTCAAAAAAAAGGAAAGATATGAAAATGTATCAGTATAATATCGTATGTATATTGAGTACAAATGTGAAAAAAAGAAATATAATAACAATGCAGAATATATTATTGTGTTTTCCGGTATTATATTGTATTATGTTGTTAAATATTACTATTGAGCTTATGTATTTGTTGTTATTGGATTAGTATGTTGTAGTTATCTATCTATTTGTAAATATTTTATGTTTGAGGTTAAAGACGTTTCAAAAAATTGCTGTATAGAAAACACACAAAAATATTTCCTATAATGCGATTTGATGATACACGATGAAATTTCTTGTCCTTTTCTCTTCTTGTATTTTGGCCTGACTTATTTCTTTGCATTCTCGGTTCTCGGTATTATTTTGTTAAAATACAAAAATGATGCAACATGGCAATACATGTAGTTAAACCATTCAAATCTGTTTGTCTTTTTAATGTGTGCTGTAGATTGAGAACGTGACGAATCCACGGTATTGCTTTAGGACAAAGAAAATATTGTGGATATAAAACTTTAAAGTTTTTTTACGGTGTGAGGCATATCATAAAATAACATAATCCAATATCCATCAGACAGTAGTAGGAAGAATATAAAATTCCAATTTACACATTTCTCTTCCTTTGATATATGTACTTTTATAGGGAGTCGAAGAAACGTAGCCCACAGTGTGTTTGTGTTTACATTGTATCGTATATAGACAAACTACAAAGACACAAGTTTATTGTCGCGGTTTTTGTGGGAAGCCGGATAATTGTTGCAATATCATAATACCACGAGCAAAAAATTTGGGATTCCTTTACAAAACAAATAATGTTTGACATGCAGCTTTTTTATCCACACCTTCTGCAAGCTTAATACATACTTTTTGTACAACATTGACTCTGAATTCTGCAGCTATACTTTAGTCGCATGAAAACAGGAAAGCAGAATTTAGTTTTTACGCGTCACAATCAACAATCTGTAATTAATACTCTGACACTATTACTCTGACACTATGCTACAAATCTCATTTGTACCGTCGGTAATACTGAAA
Organism: Sminthurinus bimaculatus; assembly: GCA_034698285.1. Lineage (NCBI taxonomy): Eukaryota > Metazoa > Arthropoda > Collembola > Symphypleona > Katiannidae > Sminthurinus > Sminthurinus bimaculatus. Next base: position 23,269 of record JAQIVE010000376.1, on the reverse strand, counting down.
TGTTAATCTAATTACTGGAATTGGAAAAAGGTATTCCTTTTCCTTGCATTTGACGGTTTATGTATGTATAAAGAGTAAAGGTCATTTGTATTTAATCCAAATTATTTTATTATAATTTCCAACGTGTATAGTGTAAGTACTGTACATTGTACATATTTTATCCGTACAGTATATACAATACTTTAATGAAAGGGTGAATGAATGAATGAATGTAGGAAAATAATGGCGACTTTGGGATCGAAAAGCTGGAGATACATACATAGATACAGATACAGTAATTACTTTAAGTCACACGATCGACCAGCCAAACAACACTTACAAACACTTGAGCTCTCCAATTGTCAATTACATCTCTGCTCCGCGGCTTCTCACCTAATTGTTTTTCCCTTCACCATCATCAAACCACACATTTCAACATTATATATGTATGTACATTGTACATATACTCAAATACAAATACCAACACCAATACGTTCATTTATTTACATTCACACTATGTAACGTTGTAAGTTGTACTATCTGTGTGTATGTGTGTGTGTTACTGCTGCCCATTGATCAGCATTCTGCTTGATTGTTTCGATTGAAATTGCTCGGGTCTCCCAGCACAACTTTGTACACTGTACACACAAACGGGCTGCTGTGAGTTATACAGCCGCTCCGCGTTGCTTTTGCTATGTATGTATCTCAACTTGAGTAATTCTACGCTATTTTGAAGAGTTTTCTCATACCACTTTCCTTTGAAAAAAGTTGGACGACGTTGAAGTAGATAGATGTATGTGCATATATGTGTGTGTGTGTGGTGGAAAAAAACTAAAGAAGTTGGATAAGTTGTAATGTCCACATGTATAATATATCAATGCAAAAGACGTATAGAAAAGTTTGTAGCTTACACATGTAGATGTACAATGTACACTGTGCGATATTATATTGTGTATTACTTGGTTTTTTCATACACTGGTCTGGCACGGCCACGTCTTGTCTTTGCAACGACCGTGGCCGTGACAGTGTTCAATAATTTATTGGATTCTCTTTGAAATTCGCATGTTTGTTTGTTTCTTGGATTTCAGGTCTCTTTCCTTGGTCGTCTTGGTCTTGGTCTCACCACTGAAGGAAGAACGAATAAAAACACCAACGGAGGAGCAACAGCAACAGAAACGGAACATTGTACACATATACATTTGCTGTGAATCGACTGGATCTGGATTGGAACTCGATTCGAGTCAGATTCACAGTTGGATTCAAATTCAGCTGGAGAAGCAGATTTAACTGGAGAAGAGTCGTCGGCTGATCGGCTGCAGCCAAAGTTGGTGTGGAATACAAACACAACATACATACAACTCGAGGATCTAAGGACTGAGAAAGAGAACAAGTTGAGGAAGGAGAGCCACAGGACTGATTGATCGATTGGAAACCAGGGAATTGACCAGTAATGGAACACTCTTCCAAGTGACAAAGACTCTGTTAGACCTTTTAGCCACGAGGAGCCGAGCCCCTATACTTTTGTCCCACAGCGAGAAAAGGGCACAAATATCCATCTCTCTATCTTTATATCTGTGTATAGTGTATAGTATATGGTGTATAGATATAAAAAGGGGAAAAGGATTGAAGCAGTAAAATTTTCTTCCCCCATTTTCATCTTCCTCTGTCACCCGAGTCCATCGTTCCAATCTGTCAAGTGAATTCATTCTCAATTCAGTCTCCAGCTCCAGTCCTAGCTCGGGATCCATATCCATTCAACTCTCGCTCTATATATCCACAAAAAATCGGGCTTGGCGGGAAGGAATCTGAATCGAAAATTCGCCAGACAAGAAGACAAGAAGACACGACAAGACAAGACATTCAAAGGGGAAAGAAAAGGAAGCCGAGACAAAAAAGGGGAAACCTTTGGTGAATTTGGAGTTGGCGAGATCCAATTTGACACTACTCTTCTATCTTCTATCAAAAGCAGCTCAACACTAGCCAAAAAGGGACAAAAAAGCTCCGACTCTTCGATTTACGCTCGTCGTCTTAGAAACTGACACCGATCCATAAACCATCGAGCTATTTTCAATTTACCATTATAAATATTGTATGATATATTTTTACATAAAAACGCTCAGTTTTAAGTTGTAGTGTCTTGTGATAATAAAAATTAAAGTTTAAATTCCCCCAAAATTTGATAATTTGAGCCAGATTTCAATCAGCGGTGGAAAGGAAACGAGAAAAGAGTTGACACAAAAACTACTGATAAATTTGAAGGCCATTTGTTCATCTGTCTCCATCTCTTTTATCCCTGGTTCGGGGCTTGGGAGGCGCAACATTACCGTACATTATATAACAGTACAATTTACTACACTATATTTAAACCGCACTTTTACCCCGTGATGAACGACGATGGGAATCATTGAAATTGGAGAATTTTTTGAAAAAAGGAGAGAGAGCGAGGAGAGAACAGCAGTTTTGTGCTAGTGCGGTGCGTGTGTACACTGTGTGTTCGTAAATATCTATCTACACGGACGTTCATGTTCTCTTTGGTCTTTGTGTGTGGCTCCTTCGAATTTTCATAGCCCTTACGATTACCATTACCATTATACTGTTGTTGGTGCTCAAAAGTGTCGGCTTACTTTCACCCATAAATTTTCCAGCCATTATAACACTTGAAAGACCTTCAATTACCTATTCAATTCATGAGTGAGTGTGTGTCTGGTGTCTAGTGCGTCGAGTGTATTATATTGTATTGTATTTTGTATAGTCTATTGTACCAGAGGATTGTCTACGCATCTTAAGTTTGTGTCTGTGCGTTTATGTGTGTCCATGTGTGTGTGTGTAACCACGGAGAAGAAAAATTCCTCTAGATTCCCTCAACTGTGTGAAATAACAATAATTTACAATTTGGAAAACAATTTTTCTCTCCCCCCTTTGCTCACATTTCTCCATAAATATTTCACTGTGGAAAAGTTAAAGAAGAGGCCGACAAAAAAATAAGCAAGATAACAGTACAAGCATGACAACTTGCTCGGATTAAATATATTATATACGTAGTTCATAGTAAAAATTATAGTCCATAGTCAATTTAATAATATTTATTTATACACATTTATTCAGCGTGATTAAATAATGACATTGTGACGGATCGCCGGCAAGTCAAGTCAAAGTATACAATAGATAAAATGTATTAAAAGTGAAATTTATAGTGATTTTGATTTTTCTATGATATTCAACAGTGGTTAACAAATTAAATTCAGCAAGTTGGAGATGAGTTCAAAGTTTCATCAGCTCCATGAATTACAATTAAATCCCAGTTTTTTAAGGATTGTCAAAGTGTAGGAAAATGGTCCGGCCGGAAACTTTGTTGTAGCAGTTAGAAAATCTGGTAAATTCCTGTGCAATTTGAGTCCGAGTGAGTCCGGTCATTGAATTTTATACACCTCTTTTTTTATACTCCTGTAATAACCTTAAAAGTTGGCGTTCGATTCAATGTTGAATACTGGAATCAGAATCAGAATCGGAGTTGGAATCGTAGCAAGTTAGAGTTGCTTCCAGGAAATAAACGTAAAACTCAGTCCTTGGTTAATGGATGTATGTAGATGTACTATGTGTGTATATACAGGAGCCCGATCACCGATAATAAAAATCCAGGAGCCATCCAGTCACCAACCACAAGTCCCTTTATTTACGAGCATGTACATCCGAGTGTGCACTGTGTGTATTACTAGTGCGTAGAAGTAGGAAGGAAAATATTCGAAACAGTGAATTCCGATTCCGATATATATTCACCTATCCGCTCCTTCTAAAAATTCCTCAAGAAATCTCCTTTCCTACAAATAAGTTACAGCATAATAAAATAAAATAAAAAGTTTGCCCTCCAACTCCATCAAATACATACATATACCAAATGTACATACTATACATTATACAAATATACAGTATACATCCAACTTTGCCCACATCATTGCTAGTTTCTATTGAATAGTTAGTGTGCCCAAGGAAAAAAAATAAAAATACCGTCAAGAACGTCAACGTGCGAGGACATCGTGGAATCAACTTGTACATACACCAGGAAAAAATGTTGTGCTTGAATGCTTTCCAAAGAGGAGTCAGATTTGGATTTGAAGGAATAATAAAAGTGTGTTTTTCTCTCCGGTCCAACTTCTTCTTCGTCTCCTCCAATATGCAATCCTCTAGTTGTTCTTCGCCTTCGTTCCTTGTCCTTTTCCTCCTGTTGGCCTCGTCGCTCTGTTGGATGTCGCCCACTCCCGTCGCCGGCAAGATCCAGGACCATCAAGAAAGTAAGTTGAAATTTTATTCCTACTTTTTCCATTTCTAACTGTACGCAGCCTTTCACCACCGCCATTGTCATCTTACTTTTACTTTTTCATATAAATTCTACCTTACATTGCATTGCATTACATCGTACGTACATTGTACATATAAACGTGGCTCTGGGTTTTATGTATACATTGTACAGCATTATTGCGTTGTTACCTTGTACCGGCGGTATTTTCACGACGGTGAATAGTTTTTTTGCTCAAAGAAAGACAGTTTTTCATCAGTTTGTTTGCACCGCATCACATCGTCTCACATTATTGCATTGTACTGTACTGTACTGTATTGTATTATATTGTATTGTATTGTATTGTCGAGCAGGCTAAAAGTCACTGTGCGCGTGCAGTGTGCCTACTGTAAATAGGGAATAGTACAAAAGTATCTAGGAAAACATCGCGTAAACAGCACAATATACAATGTATAAAATGGCTACACACATTCACACAAACACACACGCGCGTCCTCATCCTGAACTTTAACTCAAGTTTATTAGCAACGGAAAATGTGAGGGAGCGAAACTCGGTGAAATTGCTCAAGCTTTAGCTGAAGCTTTGGCATTGGCGAGGAGACCAAAAAAACCACAGAGTAAAGAGAAAAATTAAGTTGATACAAAGTCAGAGTCAGAGTCTGACTCTGAGAAAAAGTTTCCTTTTTTGCGTAAATCCGTTTTGTAGACTGACTTGGTCCTCTTGTCCCGTGTAGAGCGTATACATAAATAAACAGACGAACAAGCAAAAGGCTACGCGGAAGAATGTAATAGAAAAGCTAGTAGTATTACCAGCACTAAAACAACAACAACTACTACTACATTCTACTACCAGCAGTAGTAGTAGTAAGTAGTAGGACGACAACTATTTACTATACACTGTATACCGAAAAGGAACTAGCAAGCGTAACTGAATCTGCATTCTGATGGTCCTACATTTTCGTTTTCTTCTTCTTCGTCTTCGTCCTGGTCCTGGTCTTACGCTCACGTTGTTGACATTTTCTCGTGTGCCCCAGCCGGATCCAAGATAGATGAAAGACATAAAGAAGGAAGTAGAGCTATCTGTTTACGTACATAGATATAATATACGTACATACACATGAATTTTATACACTTTTCAACAGTTTTCCTCCACATGCATACATACATGCGTATAAAAAGCAAGAAAAAGTGACTGTCTGTAAAAATTTCGGCAGATTTTAGGCCTCTCTTCTTTTTTGTTCCTATTTTTTCCCTCGTTGTCGCATTTACACGAAGAAGAAGAAGATGAAGACGACGGTGACTTGACTTTGACTGTGGTTTTATTTCTGTCGTTTTATTCTCCATCCCATGAATCCATGAATTCTACATGGTTTTTGTGTGTGTACACAAATGGTTTTCTTGGTTCCTCTTTCTTTTCGATCGTTGTATAAAGGGAAAATCGTCGCAAACATCGGCATCGGCATCGACATCGACAAGGACATTGAGTCGAGTTAAAATGGTGGTGGAAACACAGAATTTAGCTGCAAGAGGCGTTAGAGCCGTGTAATGGGAAATGTAAAGTTTTGTTTGCTTCCTCTCTTCTCTTTATATATATGTAGTATAGCCTCTGTCTTTTCTTTAGAATCTTGTTCAGTTTCTTCTCTTTTTCTTCACCCGTCAGGAGCTGTCAACACTCACAATTCGTCTTCCTTCTCACCTTTTCCCTCGTCTTCCTGCTCTTTTGTAGCTTTTCAAATCAGATAAATAGATTTCTTTTTCCCAGCTCTCGCTCTCTGTTCCTCTGATTTGAAGCTGAATTTGAGCCTCATTTTCAATGTTCAGGATCTTCAAGTTCGCCGCGCTTAATAGGCAAACATACGTACATACGCATAAAATGCCCATGTAATAGTTACACAATGTTTTTTACATGGGGATTGGATTGCATTGTTGAGCTGTGAGATTTTGGGATGTCCAGCCACCTTATTTAAAATAACAAGACGTGGAACACGTACCTCTATATTATACAGCGCACCTCTATATAACTACAAAGTCAAACAGAGAACAGAGCAGAGGCAAGCACACCTGCAAAGCAAAAGTCCCGTTACATAGTCCAATTCGATGTGAATGTAATACAGCTATCGGTATTATGTAATTGCATTGCATTGCTTTGGATTGTATCATCGATATACGTAATGACGGGAAAGGGAAGAAAGTTTGTAGATGATACATGTACATTTTATCTGTCTGTATTCTATGTATATAGTCTGTATCCTTCAATCCTTCACTCCGACATTGATCTCAAGAAGCTTGAAGAAAAAGAACAAGAAGAAGATGCAACATACATACATTTTATACACACACTAAATTGTTTTCGATTCTCAAGTCATTACGAAAGTGAGCAGTGTACAATGTACAAAGTATAGGGTGAAGACGTTAAAATGTTGAGTGTAAAACTGGAGCTGTAAAATAAACTTTTTTATTTTTATATACCTGTAATAGTCTTCATATGTGTATGTGTGTGTACTGTCTACATACACGTGCAATATAAAAGGGAGGTGGAAAGGTTTTGTAGTTTTGTGTGTGTGTAATTCCTTTTTGGTTGCTCGGCGAGATTAAACAAGGTGAGAGCAACCTGACAGTTCCCCATTCAAGATGACTTGGACAAATAAACATTTTATGTTCTGCTAAATTGAGGGCTTAATGGAGCCCTTCATTCCGACTGACATTCTCTATATGTGTACAATGTACAATGTACAAGGATACAAAATGAACTCAACCAACTTCATTGAACAGCATCAGGCTTCGGGTTTTTTTCTTTTTCACCTTCGGCTCTATGCATGTACCCACACTTTCCGGTGTATAAAAGAAAATAATATTTTTTACTTACGTTGGGATATTTTGATGGTCAAAATTACCTTTTAAAACGGAATATTAAGGTTATTAAAAAAAATTTAAAAACTATTACGCACTACATTTTCTTGTAAATTTTAAAAACGCTTTTCTTACCGATTTTACTTAATTTTTTACTTTATTACAATGTAATGAGAGCATGCATGAAGGCTCCTAAAGTAAAGTTCTTTCTACACAAAATTTTGCAACGGGGGAGGAATAAAAAAGTAAAGTAAAGTAAAATAAAATAAAATAGAAAGAAATGCTGGTAAATGTTGAATTTTATTCATCAAATGAGAAAATATTATCATGGTTCTCCATATTCCCTATATACATACATACGTACAATATACATTAATATACATATTCACTTTTGTCCTTTGGAAATGGCTCAAGTTGAGCTTAAAATCTTTTGAAAGTTCCTAATGTTGCAAATTCAGATTTAGATTCATTCACATGATTATGAATTCCCTTCCTTTTCCTTTTCCTCTTCGTTTGTTCGTCGTCTCCTCTCTTCCTTTCATCCCTCGTCCCATTTCCATTGATTCAATTTGCAAATTCAGCTGAAAAAAATGTGCCTATACATAAAGAAAAAAGAAGACGAAGGAAGCTGGAAGAAAGTAAAAGTAAAAGTAAAGGAAGAGAGTTTATACATACAGATACATCTATCTATCTTTAAGCAAGGGAAAAGAGAGGAGATGAAGAGGAAGATAAAGAAAAACGAGGAGGAAGAATGCGAATAAGAAGAAGCGATGAGGATGACGATGATGGGATTTCTTTTTCCTTTTTTGCCATCGCCAACCATCGTCATTGTCATCGTATTCCCATATGCATTCACATTCGTATTCGTATTCGTATTCCTAGTCTTAGTCGTCTTCGTATTCGTATCCACGTTTGCGTCCGCATCCACATTCGTTTTCGTTTTCGTATATTCGTATATTATTCGTCCTTGTCGTCGTCGTCGTCGTTTTCTTCTTGGTGTTGGTGTGGGCATTCATTCTCATATCCATCCCCTTTCCTATTTTTTAATTTAGCTGGAAAGCTCGCGCACTTGTCACTTTTACAGTTCATCTAAGATTTGCTCGTCTCTTTAAACGAGCATAAAATGAATGTCAATGAGAATGTTCAAGAAGCTCTGGGATTTCTCTTTCTCTCAGTTTGCCTCTGCTTTTACTTTTACTCCGTCTTTGCCTAGTAAATGTAATAAAGTAAGATGGAAGGTAGAGCAAGAGAGAGAAAGTAAAAAAGTAAAGAGTCGAGAGTAAAAGAGTAACGTTGTCGTTCCCATTTGGCCGTCCTCTGCGTTGCGTTTCTCTCTGTGGATAGAGAGAGAGAGAGAGAGAGAGCAAATGCAAAAGTAAAGGCAGGAGAAGAGACAGACGCAAAAAAGATCTAAGCAAGCCTTGCGAGGTTTCAACTAAAGTCGACAAGGACAGCGAGCATTTTACTTATCTATGGGAGATATGCAAGAGATAAAGAGCGAATTCCGCGTCTTTCTGTTTCTATTCTCCTCGGATATAATGTGTACGGTACTTGTACATACTTTTGTATGCATTATGCAGTGGAATAACTACACGTATATTGTACACACAACTTGGTTCAGAATTCAGAACTGACTCCTCGTCTCTGCTCTACGCATGCAAACTTGCATCGATATTCACTAGCGAGCTTGGCCCTTTGTTTTGAACATGAAATAAACATGATAATACTGTACGTTGCAAATATTTTATTAGCTAGCTTCTTAAAACAATAAATGCTGGACTACCAAAGACGCTTTAACAAACAATGAGAGAAGCATGGCAAATATCCTGAGAAAAGAATCAATTGACTGTAAAATGTCAAAACTCCGTAATAAAGAAAGGCAGAGGCATAATCCCTTTGCTTGCGTTCCTCCACTTACTTTCCCTACGTGTGTAGTGTGTACTGTATTGTATCGTATGTATATTATGTACATATTTGTCGCCGAGTTTTGCATCTCGGTATTTCGTACACGCAGTCAGTCGTGGCTGGAGCGCTTATGCTAAAACTAGCTAAACTAAACTCTCTCCGGCTTCAACTAACTTGGGTTTGGGCTGCATGCAATACTATGTAAAAGTTGTGAAAAGGACGAAGAGGCAGCGGCAGTTTATTTCCAAACGAGGATGAGAATGACGACGATACAAAAACGAGAATTGCCTCTTCTCCCACTATTCCATGATTCCAGGATAGTCCAGGATTCCCCAGACTTTGGATTTCGTCCTCAGCCTCCCTAGTGTATACGTATACATTATACATAAATGTACATAGTAATACGTATACCTACATTATATACATTATACCTATATAAGTATAAGTAAGTAAGTATTGTACAAATACTTGGAAATCGTCATCATCCGATTAGACGAAGATCCATCCGCATCCACGCTAACATTCCGCTGTCCATACATGTGGATCCTCTTTGTACGATCTCTACAGTTATGTATACTATGTATATATACATTGAACGGTAATGCGGCAATGAACTTCCTTCCGATTCCTCCAGCAAACTGGATGCCGTAGAATCCTGTACATATACAGATAGAAGCAGTTAAATGTTCTTCAACTTTACTGTGATACAATTCCCGATTTTATAGGCCAACTATGGGCATAACTGTACTGATATAGTTATGTTTATGTATTATGTGTATTATGGTCATGGCTAGTTAGATAGTTGAGGGAAATGTGTATATTTAAGAAATTTATATAAGGAAATGTCTAAAGGCGGATGCGGAGATTCAATAGATGAAGATTCGGTTGAGATTCTCTGTGTGTAGAGAAAGTTTGTGCTCATGTCGATATGTTTATGGATACGAGAATAAGCGACATTTCTCCATATACAGAGAGTAGAGTTAAAGTACATGTTTAGATGGTACACATGCAAGAAGGATATGAATGAAATGAAGTAATTCAATGAGCACGAGCACTCTTCTTCCTTTTACAGAATCAGCATTCTACATCCACTGTTTTATGTCTATATACTGATTACCTGTGCTGTAGAAGTTAAAGGCAAGAGGACGATATGATTTGATAATTTGATGAACACGAGCTTCACTGTACAAAGAGCGTGTGTTTTCATATACATATGTAAGTTCATTCTAAAATGTGTAATTTACTCTTCTTTTTAATACCGTCTTCATTTTCCCATCATTTTAACAAAAAGGAAACTTAATGTGTCACAAGTCATGTCACAAAAGGCCCAAGAGTAAAAGATTTTTTTATTAGTCAGGCGAGCTTCCGACTTACATACAACTAACTAATTTTATGACAAAATGAGCTTCTTCTTTTACACGCATATTATTATTACCATGTGGGATGAACCCCCATGAAATTTGAAGCCACACGCAGTGTCAGAAAGTATGTGTGTGTTGTCTGCTGCCTTGTCTTGTCTTGTCTCGAGCCAAAGTATTTTTACGACCTTTGACTCTTCCTCTGTTCAACCTCGATGCTCAACATTCTCTTCCAATAATATCGAACATGTAAGATACAGTATCTATTACCCCTGTACGTTTCATTTATGTTAAATATTGTATCCTATATCCATCTACATGTAAGCACATGCTAAAAATCTTTAGAGTTTTACTAGTAAGAAAAGTAGAGTACATATGTTGAATTTGCAATTGAATTCGCATAGATGGAAATTTCCTCTGACTTTGTTTTTATTGGCACACGATTCTTTCCTTCCTTCCTTCCTCTTGTTGCTGAGCTGAGTGTGGGGGAGTTTTGATGAAAAGTTTCGTTTTGAAGTCAGCCATACGCGAATAGTAACAAAAGAATTCTTTGCCTTTGTTTCTCCTTCTTTCTTGTACATTGTACATACAAAAGTGATTGACGACTCGCATTTATTTATATCCGCAATAGGGCCTTCATTATGTAATGTGAATACATATTGTATCGTATCGTATTGAAAGGTATCTTGTTCGATTGTATCGTATCGCATCGTACCGTATTGTATTGTATGTTATGCTGAATGTAGGAAAAACCTACTTTGTAAAATTGACGAAGGAATAAGAAATAGGAATCCTCTTGTTTCTATCTTTGAGGTTTCAGTTTGAGGTTAGACTTTTCCATGTGCATGTGGATTATTGGTGGGTTTTCTCTCTCTTTCTCTCTCTCTCTTGGGCTGTCTTTGCTCCTGGATTTCTCCAAGGAATTGACTCCACAGTTTTTAACATGCCATCCTGAGGTTGAGGTTGAAATTGACATGCTTCTTCGTCTTCTTCTGCCGTTTCTTTCCATCTTTCTTTTCCCTCCTGTTCTCTCTCCGCAACCTTTCTTTCCTTTCACGGGCATGTCTGCATATACATATGCATACATACTGTATGCTACAGTACACACACTCCATAGTTTTGAACGAAAAGAAAAAACAGCAAGATGAAGACGAAGGAAAAGAAACGAAAGAAGAAGTAGCAGCAGAAGAAAGGAAAAGTAGTACACGGTTTTTCATTGGTCGTGCTTTGAATTCCTCGACGGACTTTTTCAACGTGATCTTTTCTCTCTCAATGTCTCTCTCTCTCTCTTCTCGTTTCCTTTGTCTTATTCATCTTGCCTTCCTGCTCTGCTCCACTCCACAATTCACCATGGAGAATTTGCAACTGTGTATGTACGATGTACGTATGTATATTCAGAATGAATACAGAAATTCCGCCTTGTCGTGACTTTCCCTTCCATTTCTTGTCTTGACTTGACTTGGGACGCGAATGAGATATTTGAGCTGTGAAATAAGGAATAAAATATCCATATGCATATTTATATGTATGTACATATATGTACATGTAAAATGTATGTATAATGTATAGTGCATAATATATCCGTGAAAATAACAAATGAACTGTCAGACATCTTCTATCTTGTCCTCTTGTGTCTGTTTCTGATTGTCTCACGAAAATTCCCAAGAATTTTCTCAATCCCAGCCTCCGACTTCTTCATTTGAACTCAACTTTTGCCATTCTTTCCCTCAAATTTCAAATCCATTCCTGTATTTATAACTATGTATACGTATTTTATTACATGTGGCTTATTGTTCTTTTACATACGTATATTGTATATACACACATTTTCGATTTCCCTTCAAGAATTTACATATTACAGTAATATTGAACGTTTCTGACTCATTTTTCCTGTCTACAATATACATTATAGCAAAGAAATAATAATTTCTAATGCTTCGTCTATCCACTTCATGGATTTTACCACCAGTCAATTACCATTGTAATTTATACTATTTTTCCATAAATTAAGATTAATTTTAAAGCAAACAATCTCCGAGTGAACATGCAATCGAGACTTTGTATGAAGATAAAAAAATACCAGAAGAGCTGCTGCATCACAATTAAATTGTCAGAATAAGTTTTTTTTTATCCAAACTTTTTTCTCCTTGCCATCCTTATGCTAAAGAGGCCAAAAACTTGGTCTCACTCTCACTCGCTGCTCCTTTTTGTTTCATCCAAAAGGTTGAGTAAAATGTAGTTAACGTGAAAGGTCCCAAATTATGATACAAAGAGGAATACTAAGCAGAAGATACGAACGATATCAAATCATATCATTATCATATGTAAATACAGAAACACGTACCTATCTATTTATCCAAAATGGGGATGATATGCACCGTTTTATGGGTGTATTTGCGCATTTACATTTACACATGCACTGTACAGTGTACAGATAACTACTACTTTACATTACATTTCACTTTCAGCCTGGAACTGAAATAGTAGAAAAAAGTTTTTAATTACCAGCTTGGAATGAGACTGGAATGGTGAAATGAAAGAGTTTTAATAGGATTCCCATGCGGACAGCTCCAAATAACTAGAAGACAGAGAGAGAGAGAGAGAGAGAGAGGAAAAGAAGAGCTTCTACTTTATTATTATGATGATTATTGTTACTATTATTATCATTATCATTAGCTCACATGCAAGTACATAGATAGATAGATAGATATATGCGTATTTTTGGTTCAGCTTCAGTTGCATCACATTCACAGCAGTCAAATCCCACTCACGTCTCCTCGACCCCCATAAGGAAAATGCACAAAAATAGAGAAATATCTCGCGAGCTCTAATAATATACACATATTATGTACAATGTACATTGTGCATACAGAGAGGATGAGCTGCTTCATTTTTGATACACTTTTTGTGTTGTTATATAGTGTTTTGGCTGGTTGGGAACATTTCGGCCAGTTTTCCCTGGTTGCTAGTTTCAAGTCATCGAGTCAGACGCTGCCATTTGGACTCTTTTGTTCTTTTGACAGTTGTTTTCTGTTACTCTCCCCATATTTCCCTCTACTCTATATTCTATTTTCAATGTGACTTTTGTCCAAGTCCAACGCTAAGGCCAGAGGACAAAAACAAAGCAGATACATATTCTTCATCATCTTCTACATATTCCTCTGCTTTTCCGTAGACACGAGAAACATTTCACATTGTCGAAATTCTGGGGGTGAACACAAGAATGTATCTGAAAATACGAAATATGGACGCATTATGAAAGAGAGCCAGTGGGAGATGTTTTTCTATATCTTTAATAAGTATGCATACTTACATGTATCTGTTTTGGTGCAGATTGGATGCAGCCCGTCCAAAAGTACGGAAGCGTCATTCTTGCGTCTGTTATAACTACAGACATATAAATGTACGTATTGTATTGTATTGTGTGGACTGTGTGCATTGTGTTGAAATACGGGAGGAGACGGACGTTCAGACGGCAAAATATGAGAGATGGAATAATAAAAATAATGTATAACTAGGATAGTGGAGTGGAATGAGTCGGAGTCGGAGTCAGAGATGGAGATGGGCAAGAGCCAAACTGGATGTGGACTGAGGATGCAGAGTGATATGATATGATATGAAATGGAACGGCATGGTATGGCATCGCATGGAGAATGGAGAAATCCCACCGAGTTTTGTAATAATCATAAAACTTTTAATTTTCAGCAGCAGCCAAAAGACAGCCAGAGAATTGTAGAGAGCGCCCATTTATATAGAGTGAAGCAGCTGGGTGTTCATAATTAGATTAAATCTATATTTAAACTCTACTTTGCCCGCAGAGAACTGCATTGTTTCATCAACATAATCACTTTTGTTCTTTTTATTTATTTTTTCCACTCAAAAAGGAAACGGGGCCTCTTTTCTTCCACATCCTCCACTTTAATGTGTGTGTATGTATGTATGTAAAAGAGTAAGAGTCAAGTTTTGAGGATGAGTTGGATTCTGCTTCTTGTGCGTTAAGCTGCCTCAACTCAACTCAACTTGACTCGACTGAGCCCAATCCACGTTCAGACTCAGACTCCGACTGTCTCAACTCGAGATTTGACTCGGACAAATGAATTTTGAAATGGAAAATGAGGGAGCAGAGCAGCTTCTTAATTTTTTTCATTTAAGGTTTGGCTTTGTCTTCAACTCTTTACTTTGGTTCGGGTTTTAATTTAGGAATAATATTCAAATTCAAATTTATGTTGGACGACAGGATTCCCCTGCTGGCCAAAATGCTATTTGAATTACGGAAATATAATATGCAGAATTTTAACTCATTATACATATGTAAGAGTAAGAGCCACGACCATAATCACAGACACAGACATAGACATAGATACAAACCTCAACTTGGTTTTTCTTGTCAAGAACATTATTTTTCTAGATACTTTCCACTTAGTTTCTTTGAATAAATTAAAAGTTTGTGAAATGAGGCTAGAAAATGCACAGAATTTTAAATGTGTTCAAATTGCCCTTTTGCTATACTTTTCATTTTTGACTCCAGCTTAACTTTAATTTCCATTTTCGTCGTGGGAAGCTGCGACCTTTGCATTTTGAATCCTGGGATTGTACATTGTACATATAACATATAGTGTGTGAGGATGACGACATGGGGACAATGTGTAGGCAGTAGCATTTTATTAAATGTCAAAAGTCGGAAATCTACTCCTCTTCAAGAGCTCCGGAGTTTTTATGGACATGAGCAGCTCAAGACAATGGACCAAGAGCTTAAAATCTGGATGGATGGATGAATTTCACTGTATAGCGGAGACAGGAGACGGATTTCATAAAATGTAGATATTATTACATATTTAAGCGCACTTGAGTGTAAACAGTGGAAGGAACTCTCCGCTTGTCGGAATTTATTCCTGTCTTTTCCATTTTTTTGAGGAAAAAGACGAGTTCGTTTATAGAAAGGATAAAAAAAGGAGGATAAAATTGTGCAGAAAGAAATTTGCGCCGGTCATGTCTGGAATCAGGACGTGAGTGACGTATAAATTTTTCCCGCATTTTATCTCCATCTCCACATTTTTTTTGCTCCTTCCGACATCCATTTCTCCACGGGGATGGATGGATGAATATATTTGAATAGGATGGGAAAACTTTTTGCTCGCCTTTCTTTTCTTCCCTATCCTATCCTATCCTATCCTACCCTCGTTTTGATTTCCCATCTTTGACTTGCCTTTGACTTTTGTGTCTGTATGTACACGTATATTCATGCCGGTGTACATATTATTTATATACACAGGGAAAATCTGTACCATTTTTTGTACCCGGGATTCGTGACAGGGACCAAGTCTGCCACATGATTTTCCTCCAGATTTCCTTTTTTTGGAATCGACTGTTCAAAAAATCTTGCAGTCGAATTCGAATTCGAATTCCCAGCCTGTCTCATTCATTGTCTTGTCTTTTCCGTTTTGTTTCGCTTTCATCTTCTCCTTTAAAATATGTATGTATGTTCATAAGAAACAGAGTCTACAAGGTTTCGGTTTCTTTTGCGGCTGTGGTTTCAAAATCCGAATCTAAATTTCAGTCTCGACTTTTTAGACAAGTAGAGATGGTCTGATAAAGATGGAATCACCAAGTTGACGCTCCAAGCTGTATACTGTATACTGATATAAAATTGGAGCTGTTGAGAAGAAAACGTTAAAATACAAATAAGTCGGAGATTTTTTGAAACGAGGGGAAATTCACGTACAAAAGTACATATTATTGTTCCTATGCATATACATACCATATGTATGGCGGTATCCTGATTTCTGACAGCTCAACCGCAAAAGAAATTGAGGGAGATAAAATACGTCTGTATGTATGTACAAATTTGACTGGAAAGCGCAACGTGCCTTCTTCCGACCCACAATATAAATAGGTTGTTCAAAAATGGGGCTGTCTTCTTCTTCCTCCAACGACGACTTTGTACGTTCCAAATTTCCCTTTGAATTTGGTGCAGTTTTGCAAAAATGCTCTGCAGCCACAGTCTGATTGCGTCAATTTGTATGCATTTGTGTTTGAAAGATTTGGAGGTTCAATTTTAAACGAAAGCATTTTTTAAAGTCGAGCAAAAAAATTGAGAGGTCTGTTTGACGCCTACGATATGTGCCATATGCACACTGTTAAATTTTACATTTTACACAGACTTTCTGTTCCAGATCCAGATGCAATCCCTCAATTCTTCCAGCCGCCCTAGACTCTGGACTGATACTATACATACTGAAACTTTTCTTTTTCAGCAAAGACAGGGAAAGAAAAAATGAAGAAAAAGACGGAAAAAACGAATGCCGCCTGTCTGGCCGCCGCGACTTATCATGAAAACTAGAGAGAAAAACTGATGCAAACTGTACGTTGTACGTACATATAAACAAAAAACATATTTACGATTCCCCTGAAATTTGAAGTGTTTACATTTTCTCCGGACTTTTGACTTATTTTTTTCTTTCTCTATTTAGTCACTCCATTATTTGTATCGGTAAAACGGAGTCATGAAAAAATCGAAGACGTTTTGCTACAAAAATTCTGGCATTTCATTAATTGTAAATCAAATTCCTTCACTGAAGCTATATTAATTAATTAACCAATTAAAAGCCCAGTTTTGTACCCTTTGGCTTTTATAATTGAACGAAAATCGGCTCGATTTACTTTCACAGCAGAACACATGCAAACATATGTAAGGACGTGCATAGGGACAAATCGAAAGTTCCGTTAAATAATTGGAATGAAAGGGGTGAAAAAAAATCCAGGGAGAGACAATGGGTTCTGATCGAACGAGTAAAGAGGAAGAGGGGGTGACAAATAAATGGATAACTTAAATCCTTGTCCCCGTCTTGGATTTTGAGCGAGGTGCTCATAAACCAACTCAAACTTGCACAATCACAAGAATCCAAGTACAAATCTAAATCCAACTCAAACTACAAATTCGAATTTGAATCCAAGCCCAAACCCAGAATATTTATATGTATGTATGTATGTATGTATACAGAGGCAAGAGGGAAGACAAGACGAAGGAAAAAATAAACGGCGATGGTTAAGTAAGAGGGAAAGGATTCAAAGGAAACAAAACTGAAGGAGAGGAACAGCAGAGTATAGAGTAGAGTAAAGCAAAGCAAAGCACAAATCCTTCACTTAGTATTTTGACGGTGATAAATGTGATTTCAATATTCCATATATGGAATCTCGCATTCTTATTTCAGTTTTCCTTTTTGCCCTTGGTATTTGTACAGTATAGCATAATATAGTATATATGGCACTGGATGGAATGGCTGTAGACTGTAGACTGTAGATCCTCCAGAGAAACCTCTTGCAGTTTTTCGTCTTCTCCTGTGTTCTGATATATAAAGCAATTTTCTCCTTGTTTCCGGTCTCGAATCATCCATTTTCGAATTACGTTTCTATTTGATGCTCCAACAATCCTTTATCATATTTCTCTTCTGTGCTCCTCTCTCGCACTCTCCTCCCGTTCATCCACACTTTTCGCTCCCTAATGGACAAAAAATCAATTTGAGTTGAGCAACCAGCCAGCCAGCCAGCCAGCCAAGAACAAGAACAAGCAAAAGGAAATCTCAGTCAGTCAAAAGCAAACGGAATAAAATAAAACCAACATTGAACATGAAAATCCTCCACCAAACTGTAAATGGTAAATGCACAATATTTGATCTCCGATACTTGATCCTTATAACTATAGTATACAGTATACAGTCAATTCTTGTAGTGGGAAGAGAGTAAAAATCTACAAGACAAAACTTCAAAACATTTTTCGATTTCTCGTCAAAGACTATGAAACCAAAAAGGGGGAAAAGCTTTAATTGAAGTTTGCAAAGCGCTAGAAAATATAGACAGAAGAAAGGAAAAACATTTCAATTAGTCACGTGCTAAAGGGCAAAATGTGGGTAGAGATGATAAAGAAGTTTGGAAAGGCTGTCACCTTGGTAGACACGCGATTTGGAAGCGTTTAACTTACCTTCAAGAAAAACTGGCTGTGCCTGATTGGGCATCCTCTCATTCTTACTCTGGCTCTTTTTTAACTGCGTTTATACATACACAGAGAATAAAGAAACGAAGAAGAAAGAGAAGCTTTAACTTTGTGTAACTACCATTTTTTCTCCAGTCTTTTTTTCCAGTGTATTGTATTGTACCTTGTATTGTACTTTGTGAGGGATTCCCTGATAAACTGTATACTGTATACTGTATACACACATACAAAGTAACGTGGAAATGTGCAATAATTTATAATTTCTCCTGTGGAATTTTTTCCACAAAGGAAAATAAATGAATGAAGCGAAGGAGGCGAGGCGAGGCGTTAGTGTTATGCTAGTGTTGGTGTTGGTGTGAACCAAACAGGCAAAACCTTAAAAAGTTGAGCTAATTGTGTATGTGTAAGTTGCTGTCTCAAGTGTGATGATTAATGGCAGGCTTGCCTTTCCCCGTCTTCTTCTTATTCTTCTTATTCTCACTTTTCTGTGGTTTTTTTATTCAGACTCCACTCCACTCATATGTATTCATTCCTTTGTCATTTTATACCAAACCTTACTTTACTTAACTAACTGGGTAAGTATGTGCTATACAACTTTGTACATTATTTGTATTCCTACTCGTACTCATATTTGTGTTGTATACAATATAAATACAATATTCGCATGGGTCCTGGCAGTGTGTGGCCAAAGCTAGACTCATGTGAAATTAACTAGTCAGCAGTGTCCATACATTTTCCTGTTCGTCTTTCAAGTATGAAGTACCTGGGCTCATTGTCTGAGCGATATGCTGCTGCCTGCTGTCCTATTTTGTATATTGTATATATATACTAGTTTTCTTTGATAATTCCCTGGAAAGCTTCGGACAAATTAATTATTCAGGTGTTTATGCATTCGTATCAGTATTTTACTTATGCATGCATGTATGTATGTATGTAATTATGAATGTTCATTATGTATACGTGCAAAAACTTTTTCTGCCTGCGTCATGCCTCATGCCTGAATTCGAGCCGTGATAATTGATATTTTTAATCGATTTCCCACGCAAAAGTTGACAACCAAAATTATAGCCATGGACACTTTTTTTCTCCAGGAACAAAACAAGCAAAAACTTGCTAAAAGTGTTTAACTTTTATGGAATATTTTCATATTTCATGTTCCTGCAAAAATTAAATTCTATCAATTTAGTTTATTATTTTTGGACTATTTCCTTACCGTGCCTTGTACTTATACCAAGATTCGCTTTTGCAAAGATAAAACGGGGTCTTTTAAGTTATAAGCAAGGGAATTAAAATCTTTGACCTATGAGCCGGTGCAGTATGTATATCGGCGGGTATATATTTGTGGATATATGCAGAGTATGCGGTGATTCCCTAAGCTTGGTCGGGTTTGGCCTGGTTCACCTTTAGCTTTAGTCTGACTTGACTTGACTTGACTAGTATGGTGAAACAAAAGCAAAAGTTTCAGATTGAAGATTTATCTCTTTCAGCGGCCGCTTTATGTATGTATACATGCATAGCTACATAATCTCAAGCTGGAAGCTTAAAGCTGCCTGCTTTGGTCGGGTCGGGCTTACTCTAAATATCTGCGAGAAAAGCGGGAGAGAAAGGAAGGCAAGGAAGCTGCGGTCTCATGACTACCGTGTTTATTGAATTAACTAAAGTTTTTGGGTTGATTTCCAGCTCCCTTGCTCTCCTCAGCCTCAACGGCACTAAACTTGTAATTTAGGACCTGGAGAAGAACCAAAAAGCAGAGAAAGGAGACGAATTGCGAGTAAAATTCAAGCAAGGGTTGATTTTGGACAGGACGGTTTCCACTCTTACAACATTCGAAAGAGTTTTGATTTAGGTTGCTCATTGCTCATCCTCGTTTTTTGTAGCACTTTACAATAACAAACGCCGCTAATTGGTGAAAATGCGACATTTGATATTGGCGAATTCATAATAACAAAGCACCGAATGCATACTTACAAAACAAATCAATGCAATACTATGTATACCCTACATTCTGTAACGAATAAACGGGGCAAACTTTTAAGAATTTCGAACTGGAGCAATTTTAACCGTACACGAATCCATGAATTAATTAGCTAATGATCGAATCGATTCGATCCTGGAAATTCGATGCACGAAACAAGCTCGCTAAAAACCAAAACTCGATATTATGTGAAACCCTTCTCATGTTTTACTCAACTCGGTGAAGCCAAAAGCCAAGCTGAAAGCAGAAGTTAAACAACCAACCGCTGTCCTATAATATAATATAACATAATACATTAAACGTTGTCATAATAATGCCAGTTAATAATTCCAGTGAACAAATCCTCTTGCTGTCTTTTGTAATGTACAGTGGATACAGTGATACTAGATATTTAAAGTAGATATTACGCACTCAAAGTTCACGTACTATGTGTAATGGATGAATTGCGATAATTCAAAATGACTATCGGCGGTTCAAATGGGAAACTTGTGGGCAAATACCTGTGTATGTATAAATATTACAGACAATATATTGTACAAAACTAGCAAGAAAGCATTCACATAAAATTGAAAGTGATAACAAGCAAAATACCACTTATATAATATGTATAGAACTGTAGAAAGGCGGGCCTCCCAAACGAAAGAAGAAAATCACAGAGAATTACTATTATTAAAATCCATCTACGGAGGGACAAATTCCAAGTTGAAGCATATCAATATAATCAACGGGTACATTTTGCAGGAAGAATAACAATGTAGTCGTCAAAGCCCCGCAAAAAGAGATGAACAGATTTTATAATAAATACATACATAGCTAGAATAAGCAAAACTTAATTCTATACGCCTTTATTCGTATATGCCATATATGTATGTATGTAAAGTGTGCAGATAATGTATCGAATTTCGACAAAGGAAGAACGGGAGCTTTAAAATCTCTCCAGCTCAACATGTATCAATACATGCATACATAATACTTTGGTTTTTGTTGTTGTTAAATCCAAAACAGACACCGGTAGTTAGACAGTCAGGTAGTTAGTTTTAATAAATAAAAGGTGAGCCTTAATTCAGCACCGCATTATCATTACGCAGAAGAAACTCAAAATGTTTTGAATATGTGTAGATTGCAGATATACTATCTATCTAAACCCACAATGACCATGTATGTATGTATGTGTCATGCCATTGCCTGGAAACTTTGGTAAACACAATAATTGCAATTAGCTCTCGTCGCTATACCGTAGCAAAAAGGAACCTTCTCATGTTTTCTCCAAATATCGGATCTTTCCTTTGATTTGTATTTATTCCCTAATGGGATTCTCTCTTTTACAGTATTAGCCCTGTCATTAGCTGACTGCTCTGCCTCTTGTATTTCCTGATATTTGCATTTCATTGGTCAATGCAGCGTACACCGTTGTAATGAGATTAGTTACTTACATAAAGATGCCATGTTTTTATATGTAAGCGCTGTATAACACGATCCGGCTTATTTTGTTGACGGATGTTTGAATAAAAAACGGTCATGCAAATTTTTGGGACAAACATTGTACTGTCAATTCAAACAATGTAGAGTATGATTATGAATGACGGAATTAATTCCCATGTTTTTTTGCTTGTCCAATGGTTTTTGTATTGAAATAGAAATATGCTGTAATGTACAATAATACATCGATTAATGAATTTAATATACCGTATTTTATCGTATTTGCCCACCTTTTGTGGAATTTAAGGGATAAAAACAGAACAAAAAATTAAGCAGGGATCCTGTATTATTACAGATTTAAGGGAGCTCATTGCAGCTCTCGATCGGCCTGATTAGATAGTTTTTATGAGGCTTTTATCAACATTGGACATGTGGAAGTTGGGAAAAGGAAACAGGTTTAATGAGCTATCGGTGTAAGTATTTATATTGGACTACACTGGATTGATCAAGATGATGAGCAAACGGATTAATGTGCTCTCTTTGTATGCAAGTTCAGAGCAGTAGTAGTGATACAGCTAATAAATAGTGTCTCGACTCCTCACATGAAAGAAAAAGTACAAGTATGAGGATGCGAAGACGCAGTTTAGGCAATAGCGGCAGATCTATCAAGTGAAACGGAAAGCAAGGACGCTGGGTTCTCTTCTTCTCTCTGCTGCTCTTGTTTTGCTCGTGGGTTTGTGAATCATCACGAATTTAGGAGAGATCCGACGGGTGCCATTAACGCCTTAACAACAATGAGGGAGGAGATGAAATGAAATCAAATGCATATATACATGCATACATACATACTTTTATTCTTGTTTTTGTTTTTGCTGGATGAGACCTCACCGTTTCTCCTTTTTTGCCCGTTTTCATCTCATCATCAGCCTTGTCGTCGTACATACATACGTAATTGTAGTCAGAGTCATAATCATAATCATATGCCTGTTAAGAAAATCCTTATTGGCAGCTCTCCGTCATTTGTAAATTATACCTGTTCCAAATCTCTCTCTTTGATTGCACTCGGCCTGAAAAATACAGATTTTGTATGTATGTACTGAACTCGTCAATTTCCAGCAATTTCCCGTTTCTCACTCATTGTTTGCGGCTGATGCCGTTCGGCTTCAACTTGGCCAGGATCAGAACACTGAGCGGAGCTGATGACTGGTTCAATGGGAGAATTCTTGGTATTATTATTATTATCCCCAACCTATCATAGTTACCATCAATTTTGCCAAAATCTAAACTGTTGGGGAAACTTTTGGTTATTTTGCACTTACACCACCTATTTGACCTGTAGATCATGAATATGCAAGGCTTTCCCAATGTTTCTACCGTTAAGTGGGTCAAAAACCCGAAAAACCGGGTCAGCACCGATTTTGTCAAAATCTAAACTGTTGGGGAAACTTTTGGTTATTTTGCACTTACACCACCTATTTGACCTGTAGATCATGAATATG
>JAQIVE010000375.1:0-39564 GCA_034698285.1 Sminthurinus bimaculatus | reverse complement strand
GATACCGTTGAACAGAAAAAATATATGTGTGGAGAAGTTTTACTTTTGGGGAGACTTTTTATTTAGAATTTCCCGATGGAATACCTTACTAGTAAAATAGTAACTGTAAACAATGTAGAGTGTCACACTAAAGTGTATTGGTAAATTGGAAACTACCTGTTATTCAGAATACTAACTACCTACTTGGTTCCGTTTGTCCAACGTTTATACACACACATTCAACTTAACAGGCAGATTTTCTTATCTTTTCTGAAGAAATTTAAAACTCTTTTTATAGGGTGAGAATTTCTGACAGAAACACTAATAATAGTGTGTCGGCAATAACTGCATTAATGTAAACGAAACATAAAATATGACTACACACACAAGTTTATTTGGAGCCACTTCTCAGTTAGACTAATTAAAAATCAGGTGTTTGGGATTTTACGTCTTGAAAGCTAGTATCTCTAAAATTAATATTCAAGTAATTATAGCATCGATGGAGTATATAAAAAACTGATTCCATGGACGTTGAATATCTTGTCTCTATTTATGTATTTATAAAATAAATAAAATAGAAAACAGAGCAACTAGTATACATTATTGCAATTCAGTTTTATGGGTTAGAAAAGCTTCTCTTTTTTGTAGCACGCATGGTTATGAAGAATAATGTTGATGTAAAGGACCCGGGTATTTAATTTTTACTATGTACAGTGTAATACATGAATATAGCCGAAAAAAGTAAAAGTCAAGGGTAAACTCGAAATGAAAATGAATTGGAATTTCTAACCGTAAATATACAATCACTTAGTCAGAGTACAATTTATTTGATGTGTGGTAGATATTTTTATGCCCTGCATGAGTTGAATGTGCATCAAACTCCGTATAACATATTCAAAGCGCATCCATTGTACACAAGCAGGTAGAAGTACATAAATAGCATAAAATGCAAATAAATGACTACTTTTCAAATATGAGACAGCGCCAATGTATACTTTTATTATGTCAAGTCATATGGTCGATGGACGTGCTTCTTGCTTTATGACTTGCACTATAATGAATGTTAAATATTTTCAGAGTTATATACCTACATATAATAACATGGCAAAATATACATGCATGATGTGCTACATAAAATTAACAAAGCCATACATATAACCGACAATACTATCTCTGTAAATATTCTGTCTTATACTTTGGTAAAAAATACTAACTGAGAATCAATCGGAGAAAGCATGAAAGTGAAAGTTAAATGGGGAAGGCGAGCTTTCTCCTCTTCTCCGCTGAATCAAAAAAAGGAAACGTCAATTTACAATGATATTATTATTATTCAACATGGTTAACTTTATACGTTCATATTCTTTTATAGGTTGGGCCTTTTACCAGATAAGTGCATGAGCATAACTCGCAGAAGATAAAACCATGACCATCATCGTGGTTGTAATATACAAAATTATACCTTATACCTATGTAGGGAAAATATTGCTCGATATTTATAAAACGAAAGACTGATAAAGTTAGAAGAGGAGCAACGTTATATTATCGGTGGATTAGAACGAAGCATGGATGAATAATGCATAGACATATTATGTATATTATATGCATTCGTGACCATTCTGTATTGTAATAAATGAGATCAAATTTTTATATAAACGTACAATGTTCGTACTTAACGTAGATACATGGCATATACAGACTATTTTGTTCGTAGAAATATGAAAGGATTTTTTACTCTCCCACTCTCTTGATGCTTCGATCGAAACCCACGAATCAAAAGTCAAGCATTCAATTTTCTCTCAAAACATACACATATAGCATGCGACCACAGTATAAAAGTATTGTCAGTGTCAGGCTTTGAAATGCTGAAATTGAAAAGTATGTACTTATCATCTCGATCCAATGAGAATATCACATAGCTCACGAGAGAGAGAGAGAGACAGCCTGTTGAGAGTTGAGTTGCCCTTTATTAAAAGAATGACAATGTGCCCAAAAATATCAAATACAATATATAAGCAATCCCGTTTCCGAAACCTTTGTAAAACGAGTTTGTTGTATTTTCATTGGAGGGATTGCAGAATTCATGCGTATAATGGACATGTGAGGCTGAGAAAATCACATTTCCATATGGTTTATTAAATCCTACTAAAATCCCATCAATTCTTTTTACTCCTTTATTCTATTGTCTGTTAAAATTCAAAAGAAATAATATATATGCATTATGCAAGTTTGTTGCAAAACATAATGTGTAATATGTTTAAAACATTACATTTAGCCTAGACTATTTTGTATTTGTTGGCACTCCTGAAGAAGACTCCGGTCGAAACGCGTCGAGCAATAAATTTGTGTCAATTTTGTTGTATTTTTTGAAATTTAGTGAACCTTTCCCTTATTTTACCATGTTTAAAACATTACATTCATTTGAGAATTGGACGCAGGAGCGTAGGAACGTTGAAGGCACAAAATCAAATGGTCAAGGAATTTTCTGAATCATCATTCAAAAATGTACATATGCTTGAATGTCAGTATTTTACATTTTTGCAGTGCTCGATGAGAAGAATCTCCAGATAGTAGTTTTGAGATCGAATTCTTTTCCTTTTCATATTTTTGTGTTCATATTCATGCGTAAGTGTGTGTATGTCTTATCTATCCAATCCAAAATAATACCTATATGCATAAAATATTTCGGGCCTGAAACTTGTATCGCTTTTGAGGTGTTTAAAGTTTCAAGGTTTTGTTCTCCCGAGCCATTACATATAGTTGATGTGCAGTATAGTTTTTAGACAGTAGCTTGTTGTACTTTTGGTTTGACTAAGTTTTGAATTTTGAATGAATGACTGAATGAGCGGAAGGTAAGAATCGTTACCAAAAGGAAATTTCCTGTGCCTTAGGCTAATACATCTTGATATTTCGTCATCTGTCATCGTACATAAAACCTAACCGTATTTTATCTTACTTATTTATAAGTTGTAACTTATGGCTAATGGGAGATACATATGGTAGCTTTAAACATAGTACAAAAGACTCTGAAGAATAAGTTTTGTAATGCGTATTTTCAAATGCTGGGGGAAAGTTAAACTTGGAATATTCTCAAGTTGACGAAGGATAAGTTGTATGCATGTAAAAAAAAATTTTTCCGAGTGGGATGTTTCAACTTCAACTGTGACCCTATCTATGCCATACCATGTTGTTCCTTTATACATACAGATGCCAGCGTGCCATATCCTGCATTATATTGATTTTGACAGTATAATGAAATGTGGAATAAACGATTGGAGTTTTCCAATTGTGTAGGGAAAAAGGGATACGGAGTACAGATGTACGTCACCGGGCACTCTCTTGCTCTCTCTCTCTCTCTCTATCTCGCCTTATTTTCACGGAAAAATGGAAAATTGACGGCAGTTGGTGGGAGCTGTTGGTAATTTCAGTAATTTGAATTTGAATTCGGGTAAAATTGCGAAGGCGGAGGTGGAATTTTAATGCATGTATATAAAGTAAGTGCACAAAAGTGTACAGTCGCACGTGCAGACATGAAGTAAAAATATTTGGGATTGAATGCGTTTACCTACCCTCTACCCTCCAACGGACACTCTTTTCAAAGTCAAGTCACAAATTTTTATGGATACGAACAAGAAAAATATTAGAGAATGTATAACACAAAAAAATATTACATGATAAAAGCATATTGTTGGTAATAGTTTCTTCAATTTGTATTGAAAAGATGCATTTTTTTTACTTGAGTTGGTGTTAGAGGGGGAAAGTCCATCCTTTTATGTTTGTACAAAATGTAAAACGTGTGTATAAAAAAATATGGCTAGTAGCGACAGTAGACAGTATACGCTGGTTTGTGTATACGTTTCCAGTATGGACACATTCTACACCTGGTATGTCAAGTTAATTTGAGTTGGAAGAGGAAAACCAGGTGCTTTTTATGTAGCTATTTTTTCTGTATGAGCATTTTCACCCGTGTTCACAGTGGAATACAAAAATGTTTTTTTCTAAATGGTAATAAGGGTTCTTTCATTTCTGTTTTTTTTCTCCGTTTCGCTTTCTCTGTCATAAACTCGTCTTGACTGAAGAAGATAAAAAGATGAAGAATGCTGATAAAGAAACAGGAGAAAGACAAAATTGTAGGTATGTGTAATGTGCATACATACATATATTCACTCAATGGGCTACGAAAAAACTACACTATTGAAAAGGGGCAGTGAAATTCCGGCTTGGCTGATTTTTAGCAACATGAATGTGAGGGTGAGTGAGAGGAAGAAAAGTAAAAGGAGAAAACACTCGACTGAAATCGTAGCTCAACTATGTACTCTTATACATCATACATGCAATACGTTGCTCATATAGAACTCTTCGTGTGCAAACACATTTCTCCCTCTTTCACTCAGTTGGAGTGAAAAGAAGAGGAATCCTACATAGCCCCCTCCGGAAGAAGGATTTTGGAGGTTTTTACCTCGCGTGAGTCGGCCTTTTTCATTCAGTTTCATCTGGACCGTATCAGCGGGAACAAGTCCTGGTGGTTGGTTTGATGGGTTTTCGATTCCGACTCGGATTTCCAGCTTTTGCCATCTTTTGCCAGCACATACTGTGTGAGTAGGTACGTTGTGCATCTGTGACTGGTGACTGAGAGTGAATTTAGTGCGTGCGTTTGTGTTCACAGAGCTGCTGAGTGCTATATACGCTAGACATGCTGTATTGAATCTTTTGAATAATTATTATTAGATTCGTGTTTCTCGGGGTTCTCAACAAATTCTTGATGAATTACCACCTTGGATAAACTACTCGGGGCACACAATATTTTCCTACATATTGTGCGTGTATGTTGGAAATTGCAGCTGTGGCGATTTGGTTAACTCTTTCATGGTTTGTACAAATAGAAAAGTAGTACCAATTATTTTAATTTGAGTTTCTCGTTCTCACTGGAAGCAAGGATCTGCTGTGATTGCAGAAGTGGAGAAAAGATTTATTTTTACTTCTTTCCACCTTTGTATACATGTCTATATGTATTTAGGAAGAAGTTCTAAGGAAGAAATGCTTCCTCGTGTGTCGGAAATAGAACGCTGATCTTGGTATATAATCGGAATTCATTTGTCTACCGTGCAAGTCAGGTTTCATGAGCTTGCATAGATGGTAGTTGATGATGTATCTATAGTGTGTACATCATCAAGCGACATTTATAAAAACATTTTGTAGGCATCCAACGAGAGAACAAAAAGAAAGAAAGAGAGCTTAAAGACAAAAACGACCTCAGGGAGGGTGATAATATTTGTGTATATGTATGTATTGAAACCGTTAGTAAAGCACAATTTCTAAGGCGGGGAAAAACTGCTTTGGGTAAAGCTGCCGATAGCAAAATCTCAGTATTTAGAAAAGAAAAGGTAAACAGTGTACAATTTTATGTTTCACAAAAATACTATTTATATGTAAGTTTTACTATTTTTACTGAACGGAATTCGAAAAATGTGTACAAACAAGGATTTTATAGAAAAAAGTAGAAGGACGAAAGGAGAATTTGGTACAAAATGAAGAAGGGTCGTAACTAAACTTATTATATTTCTTACAAATCCAGTACTTGAATTCAGGAGAAGGATTACAAATGACGTTCAATAGTTGATAGACTGTGCCGTTGAAAATGGGAGCTGTTCCCATGTGCATACGTAACTACCCATACATTAGATGTGTGTTGCAGCACTCAAAAAATGCATTCCATTTTTTAGAATTGTACAGGATGTTGTGGTATTTTTACACAATGCACGGTAAATATACATTATACATACATGGTTAACTATTGTGTATTGTTGCAAAAGTGCATGGTCAAAAATATCTAACGAGGAATAAGTAATGTAGGATGTCTCGTGTATTATACGTGACGTGTTTAGCATTGTGTCTTATATAATACAGATAAAAATGTGTGTGCATAGAAATAGGGACGATCGAGGATGCCAGCAAACAGTCTAATAATGTGTGACTTAATATATTAGATTGTGTGAATGGGGATATAAAAAGGTGATTTGTATACATGCCCAACGTGCATCTATAGTTGTGTGAGTATATCTAGTTGTACTCTTGTATCTATATGCTATATGCATAAAAGGTTTAGTGGAGTAAGGTAGTCGTGTATGTGGGAACTACAACAATAATAACAATAATAGAGTCTCCCAATGAATTTAGTGAACTTGAAGATCAGTGGGAGGAACCTTGAAGTTTTAAGAGAGGGTTTTTTTTCTCTCTCTCCTATAATATACTTTTTCTTTCTTTCATCCCTTTGCCTTTGGTTCAGTTTAGTTTTTCTGGCTTCTATGTTTCGATGCATATGGACAAACTACATAGACACGTATTCCATTTGTGTATGTACGTACTCACTCCATTTGTTATATGCAAAGAGCGGACAGGATCGAGACATATGTAAGTAGGTAAAGTTCTGTTTTTCCACTGACTATATCTTAGTTATCCCTGTATAAAAGGGAGAGTTGTGGGTTCCAACGAGGAAAGAAGAGTACGGGGTGTACATACATATGTACAACGTACATGCACATGTATATTTGAAGCTGAAAACTGAAAAGCTAAGAGCCCTGTACAATAATACACAGCATAATGGAAGGCACTGTAATGTAATGTGGTGTAGACGCATCATGGATATGGGATGAAATGTGTAGCTGGCTACAAGAGGGTTTTGATGATTTTTTCTGCTCCATGATTTTCTTTTTGAAGCATTCACCTGCATTCCTTCTCCGTACTACACATTATATTGTATGTTGTATTGTATTATAGCCACATCCATCCATCCGCTGTTTTTCTTATAACTCATATACAGACGAGAACAGTCTCTGTTGTGTTGTGCTGCGTTGTACATTGTACACTGTGTAGCTGTATGACTGCGTTTTGGGTTTGTTCAAGTTTCAAAATCCAAAATCTAAAACTCGCTTGTTTCTTTCCCTCCCTCTCTTCTTTCGGCTGTATTATTTTTCTCTGAAAGTTCAAAGGGAAGTAAAATTCAAACCAAGCGGAAGGAAACTAATGTGGAAAAACAAAATAGTTCATAAAATATTACACACCATTGTGTTAGTTGTAGATGTGCAAGGATAGAATAAAATCGTGTTCATTTAATATCGAGGATAGTATTATGTAAATATTTGAAGCACTAATAATAAACATCAATAATAATAATCGAAGTGAAGTGAAACTTTCAGCAATAAAGTTGGAACTTGAAATGGAAATTTATTAGAACAGAAGTTCGTTATATATAATAAAAGTAAAAGTGTGTTTGTAAGTAAGTTTATCCGTATTACAATTGAGAAAATTGGTAAAAAATCAAATGAGCAATGTATCACAAGTTGAATGTTGACGGTAAAAAGACAAAGTCAAAGTCAAACAACAAAATCATAGTTTCGAAAGCACGCATATGAAAAGAGCACATTTCGATATGGAATAGGAGCTTTATATTGTATATCTTACTAGCGGGTTTTTTACAAATTAACAGATACGTAATATTGTGTAAGTTTTATGAATCTATAAGTCCTGTTTAATTAAGACGAAGGAAATGGAAATACTTTTTCGTGAGAACAGGTTGGTTCAAAACTAAGGACGAAAAAGAGTAAGAGTTAATCATCCGAGCATGTATGATGTATCGTAACTGAACATCTAAAAATGAAAAGTGATTGGAAATTGAATTTAATATTTAATAATTCGAAACTTCTTCCATCTCGTTTTCAATTTGTGTGTTCATCCGAACCTTAATGTTTCAAACGAGGTGTTTGGGTTATTGATTTTGTACGCATAAAAATGGTTGATGGTAAAATCTAGATAAATTCAACTGTACTTTTAAGCTATATTGAAAACACGTGTGTATGTATGTATGTGTCATAATTGTAATAATATGTTGCTCGTGATATCAAAATTAAATCGTGACGTGGAAAATCTAAAATGTATACTTGTATGCATTACTGTTGAATACAAATGCATACACCATATTACTTGCTTTACTACTGTTTAAGGGAATTTTACTTTTTTTAAAGTTGAAACTCCATGCCCAACAGGTATAAAATATGCACATGCTCAATATATTATACAATTATTACACACACGTACATGCATATTATGTATTTATTTCAAAGTTGTAATTATTGCAATAACTTGAGAGGCTTAAGAGTATGGGTATAGAGATAGAAGGAGAGGTATAGAGGGGTGCAATTTCATTATTATTTTCTTTTTTTGCATTGAAAATGTATACATGGGATAACCTTCAATTATGATTGTCAGAGACAATGTGTAGCTATTCATCCCAATTACACTAGAAGGCATATGTAGTATGTACAATGTACATACATAGCATAGTGATGAAAAAAGCCTGCAGTCAAAATGCAGGATCACCGACGGAGACGGAATCCTGCATGATATCCATCAGCTTGTTGTGTATGTATGTATATAGAAAGGGAGAGTAGTTCCTGTTGCATCGTTATATTTTCCAAATTAAATGAAAATGAAACAAAATGAAAGTTCGTGTCAATGTCAGGTTTAAAAAAATTCTTGCTGTGTGAGCTTTCAGTACCAAAGAGAGTCACAACCAGCCGTGAAACGTAGTGAGTGAGAAGTGAGTTTTCGTTTATTTTGTACAAAAATGCTTGGCAGGATTCAGTAGCCGAACTCCTAATTCACATTTATGTGGAAGATTTACCCATAGGAAAATAATTTTTGTAAAGCATGAAACTGAAAGCGAAATCATGCATGTAATGGAAAATTACAAGTTTTCACCTGTCATTTCAAATGCTTTTGAGAATTAAGACTGGGACTGTCGTGGCGTGTATATATAGGGGAAAATGAAAATTCGTAAGTGTAGGATATATAAATTGCATGTATGTTGAGACGATTATTCTGTAAAAATATCTGTGTAAGCAATTTAAAAAAAACAGTTATGAACACGGATAAAATAATCGCATTGATTTCGTCGAGTCGCGAATTGGCACATTTGAAAATGAAAATGTTTATGCATGTAGTATCTACTGTAGTTGGATATGTCAGAAATTGAAGAGTAGGTATTAGGTGTATTAGGAGGGTAATAATAAAGTTACTGCTAAAGCTCTAGTAAACACCACGGGATAATTGGATGTATTTAGGTTAGCATTATTAATAATGCATAATAGCAGTCGATCTGAAAGATGATAGAGGCTTCGTAATTTATGTAAGCGTGTTGGGAGAATCTTTAAATTCTACTCGATGAAATGATGTCGGTAAGAGGTTGATTCAAGTTTTTTTTTGTGTCTAATTGACTATAAATTTATTCCATGCCATCTTCTTATTTTCTCATTGTGTGTCTTCACTCTTCATATTGCGTTCTCCACAAAAACGCTGATGTGTAGTATAATAATATCCATATTGTACGTTGAGGAAATAGTAGAGAATGTGGATGAACACTACTATTGTAATTTTATAAGTTTTGCCTTCACGCTTCCAGTTTTACGTGCTTATACGACTGCTGCGAATTTCAAGGCGAAGACATAATATTGTGTTTTTTATGACGAGAAAGAAGCACGTTGTAGACTTTATATATAGCGAAATAATTCTGCATTTGGTATATGAGAAGCTGGTAGGTATTACGAAGGTTTCAAGTTGTTTGTGGGTTTTCATAGTAAGTTTCATGTCGGTCATCAAGTCATCGGCTCAAGTGACTAAGAAAAGTAAAAATACACAGCATGGAATTCATAAATAATTGAACAATTGAGAAGGGAAGTATTAGTATTATGTAACAGGTTGTCGCTAGAAAAGTACAAAAAGGTGAAATGTGGGTCGCATATTAATGAAATAAAACGAAAGTTGTAGAGGGAGGAAGAACGATTGTAGATAGTTATAAAATTGGGACCGGGTCCATTACAATTACATACACTCAATGCACTTGCGTAATAATTGGTGTAGTTTGGCAGAGCTCTACTGAATATCTATTAATAATATTTCAAATGATATCATTATATGTATAGGTTCGAACAGTAGTTTTAAACTATTGTTGAATGACATATTGTCATTCGTATGCGCCTTGTATACTATTCTTCATGTGTTTTAAAATCATTGTTATTGTTATTGCAGTAAAAGTATGAGCATTGTCATTTTAGTGTGTATTATGTTAGTCAGCTTTTCAAGTTAAGGAGCGTCTTAAAGTTGAACGTAGATAGTTAATGGGGTGACTGTGATAAGTAAGGGAGCCGTAAATTATTTATTTATTTACTTATTTTTTAAATTGACTGCAATGAATTTCTTGAATGTTGAGTTGACACAATCAGTCACAATACTAAAGTGGGGTGTAAAAATTTATTGAGTTGTTTTGCCCATTGAATGTTTATGTGCGTATATGAAAAACTATATACAATAAAGTTATAATAATGATAATAATTGGGAATTGAGCTTCAACTCTTACAAGAAAAGGTAGTTATTATACACATTAATTATTGTAATCAGGCATCCAACCTACTCGTTAACAGTTCACACGCATATTGCAATTTGTTGTGTGTTTACTTTGTCTTTTCTTGAGTATACAACATTAAGTGTATACCTTGGTATTACAATCTTCTGTGGTATCGTATCATTTGATTTTTTGTCCCCTTTTCACTTCTTCTCGATAACATGACAGTAAATAAATAAATAAATACATGCAATACATATTGATGCATAAAGTATTTTATGAGTTGCATTAGTATGTATTACGTGAGGGAATCAAATCAAGGTTTAAAAAAATATATGTGTGTGCAATAACTTCTTGTAATGTGCAGCATAGGTGATGTGATCATCTATGAATGACCATGAATGATTCATGGAAATGAATTGTTGGTTGGTTTTTCTTCGTTTGGGGGGATTTAGTGCCTTTCATTTGTAATAATAATAATAAAGACACATATATATAAAAACAACAATAATACTGTACAGTAGGATGTGTACGAGAAAACATAAGCAGCAACATCAACCAGCGTCATCTCCGTCTCCGTCCTCCTCATCATTATCATCATCATCATCACCGTCATCCTCATCGTCATCAACATCATTACCATCCTCATGATCAAAGGGACAGAGAGGGAAAAAAAGCCAGCGATTTACACAATTGCCATTTGACAAAACAGATGGGGGCAAAATTATATTATTATTGTTGATATTATTGTTCCTTCTATATACACACTCCATTGAAACGCAACACACGGCAAGAGGAGGTAGCAATAGCAAACTCAAAATTCTGTACACTGTACATACAGTACACAGTACAAACTACAAACGGATGGCTCAGTGCTCAGTGCCTTGTGCTGTGTGAATTAAATAGAATGTGAATATTATTTGTTGTTGTCTCCTTGTTGAGTCGGCCACACTTCATCTCATATAATATATAATAGACTTTTAAAACATTCATTTTGTGAATTGCATGTGGTGTTTGTATAGTTTTTTGCTGGTTGGCTTTTGTGTATTATTTCGTTATTTTTCGTGGTAGTGAATGTGAATTTGTGCGTAAAGTTACCTTTACACTTTTTATGTATAACATGTATTCAACAACATTATACAATATTATTTTAAGTTGTGTGCACTTTCCATCAAGTGTATAATTTAATACGATATAATACTTTTATATGCATAGGATATATTTTTGCGTCATCCTTTAGAAACGAATTGATAGTGCACAAATAAAAAGTAAAAAGGTCTGTACAAATACAGCAGTGAAGAGATACATTGTATCTATGTACATAGATAGAGAGTGCAAACGTGTTTCAGTCTGAGATGGATATTAAATGAGAAAAACGAACGAGGGACTTGAAAGGAAGGAGTATAGGAAAGAAAGGAAGAAAAAAACTAGGATGAATGAATGAGGAGTCGCTTCTACTTGGAATGTGTATGCAATGGGTAATGCGTAAGAAGTAAGAAGCAAGGAGAGTTGTAAAAGTCAGAGCCTAAGCTTGATGATTATGATGACGTTGCCATATATATTCAAAATTCAAAGTGACTAATACATACTCTGTCTCTCTCCCCCTCTCCCTCTGAGGCAGCGATGAAAAGCAAGCTTTCGCATAGTTAAAACCAATTCTGATTATTCAGTCTGTCATCTTCCTTCGTTGATTCTGTGTGTGTACAGTGTGTGGAGCTGTTGAGTGCTCCAATCTGCGGAGACTGTAAAGGGTATACAGTAGACAGTGCGTAAAGCTAAAGTTGTGGAGTTTCAGCTCGTGGAGTTTGAGTTTAGACCAAGAAAATATGAAAATGTGTGTTTTTCAACTTTGATTTCACATTGAATCGGATTTCAAATTCCAAAGTCATATGACACAGTAGAGACCTTTTCTTGCTCATCATCTTTGGGAACATCTCCCATCATTATCATTATCCTCTTTAACATCATCATCATCATCATATTAAATTAAGCCATCGTCATTGGCTGAGTGAGCAGGAGGAGTGAAAGAAAGTATTTGGAATTTTTATCTCCATTGGAATTCAACACAGACGCCGTCAAGGAATAATATAAAAAGACTTTCCTCTCTCAACATGCGAAAGTCTAAACTGTGTGAGAACATATAATAGTGACTTTGATACTCAAAGAGGGGATTCAACTCGTGTACGATCTGTCATTAGTTACATATACATTGCATAATCATAATATGAATCTAGAATATCATATGATTTATGTATATGTATTATATAAGCAAGTGAGTTAATGTGTGTGTGTGTGTGTAGGAGCGTTTGGGCAAGTAAGCTCATTGTGTGTGTCTAGTTTTAGGTTTTAGTGCCTACAAAATTACGACGTTGACTCGGAAAAGGACGACGACGATGACAGGAGAGTCAAAGGGAAAAGGAAAATGATGAAAATCTTGTTAAATTTTAAAATGAATAGTAGTGAGTGAAGCTCTGCCCATGGGGAGTTGAGAAATGTGACTGGAAATTAAATACCTTGTGAATTTTGTGTTAATTCCATTTCTTAGTCATTCGCTCATTTCTGTTCTGATTCTCCAGTCAGCAAGGAGGAATCTATGATAAAATACATAATAATATTGTTGAAGGCAGTTAACTCGTATGTATAGAAAAGTGGGAAAAATTATTATGATATGCGTGAGATGAAAATGAAAGTTTGTTTTAAAATTTAGAAATTTGAAAAAGGATTTCAAGTATTTGTGACACGAATAAAGAAGACAATAACTATAAATTTTTACCAAACATCAAATCAATAGAAAACTATTCAAAATGGCCAAGTCCAACGAAACTGAGTCAGAATCAGTGAAAACTGAAGGGACTCAAAATGGCAAAAGTCAGGAAAATGGGACGGTGAAAAGTCCTGAGGGGGATATAAAAGGGATCAAGTCAACTGAACTGATTAAATCCAATGACCACCCTTTGTCGTCGAAACCCGGAGAGAAGGACGCGGTTGTCGAAGCTGTTAAGAAACCTGCTGAGCAGGAGAGCAAAAGTAAAGTTGAATCGGCGGCCGCATCACCTTTAGAAAAGGAGGTGTCAGCACCCGGGAAAGACAAGGATAAAGATAAGGAGGCTAAAAGTGACGGGAAGGAAAAAGAAAAGGAGAAACCAAAAGTAAAACCCATTGCACCTCCAAAGCCGAGTAAAAAACCGCCACTCTTGTCCAAAGTATTGTTACCCACGATCTCAAAGAACTCAAATGGCAAGTTGTCATCGGGGGACAAGGAGAGTCCGGAGAACTTTCTTCTTGCCAGTGCGGAGGGAGACTTGGAGGATGACAATAATTTGAAACTATATCCACATAGAAATACGCCGATAATTGTGAGTAGCAATAGAAATAGTAATGGATATGGATATGGAAATGGAAATCGAGTTTCTTCTCCAACGGGATCTGGATCCATGGTACATTTCCCCAACCTTGAATCACCCACAAGTCCTACTTCCACCCTGAATTCGATGTACAAAGGAGGTCCACAACATGCTAGCAATAATTCGAGTCATGTCGCTCAGTATTATAATTCTAATGGAGGGTCCTCCGTTTATGGGGTGACTCCGAGTCGGTTGAGAAGTCCTCATCCTCAGGCTCAGCCTCAAAGTCCCCACAACACGGTGATCTACGCATATCCTCATCAGCACACCATGAACAATAGTCATCATGTACACCCTCTCAGTCAAAATCAGTTACTACTCCATAGCACGGGAACGGGCTCTGCTGCGGGTTCTCGACCCGGGTCTTCCCTGGCTGTGGTCAATGGTCATAATCCTTCCCTTCATCAAATTCAACAAGCTCATGCGAGTTCTCCGGCGGCTATAAATCAGTTGACCTTGCAAAATGCAAATACAACTAGTAGTAGTAGTCGACGACCAAATCCAAATCCTCGTAGTAATTACCGTAATAATAGTCAAGCTCCAAATACGGCGGCAAATGTGAGCACGGGCACAAGTGGAGGAGTCCCAACAACTCCCGCCCCGAGCACCGTGAATAGACGAGGAGATTACCAAAGACTGCATCGTGTGGGATTTCTTCGAGGAAAAGCTCGTACAGACTCTTACAAGGTTTTTTATTACAACATTAAATAATGTACACAATAGATAATATTAAACTTTAGGCGTATTAAGTCATGTCATTCATTCGCCATTAGCATTTATATACCAAACAAGGACACACTAACAAAACGTAAAATCTATAATAATTCTATATATTCTTTTACACTCTTCAGCTTTGACGATCGTCATGAATAATATACAATTACAGTATGAAGTATGAACATTGCAATAAATATAGTACAAAAATTGAAATTAGTATGATAACAATCATAGTAAAGATATTTAATACCTCTTCATATATCATATATGTGTGCAAAAAATCTACAGTAGAATTTTTCTTGCTCAAATTTCTTGCTATTCTTTATTCTCGTGCAGATTCTTTTTCGCAGAAGCGTGTGTACAAATAAATAGGGTATGGTGTAATGTAATGTATATAATACTTGTACATTTTTGTACACAAGTTGTGTGAAATGTGAGTCGCCTTCTCCTTTGTATGTAAATACTTATAGTATGCAGTATATGCAGGTATACACATATTTGTAAAATATTTTATACATGGAACATAAGTCAAGAGAGTTGTGTTGTTTTGCTGCTAATTAATGATGATACATGTGCTGTATCCACATTAACATTATTCATTATCCACCGCTTCTTCTACTACTCTTCTGCTGCTATTTTCATTCTCAGAATATTATTCTCTTTCTCCGTTCTATTTAATCAGGGTTTTAATATGAAGCCACAACATAAGTATGGTTAATGGCTTATAAAATTTATTAATATACACACATACATACACATATTCGTGGATCAAAGTGGTCACTGGTTTAGTCTACTGATTACTGATAATGGTATAATGATGATGCGAATAATACTGGTGGTGTATACCTAAATATAATGGCAAAACTTTTCCCCAAGGAAACCAAGTTAACCAGTTCTAGTGATAAATGACGATGTAATACAGTCCTGACTGGGCTATGCTTAGAATCTTCGGGAGTATTACACATTGCCCACAATGGTATCTATACTATAGGTACGACGTATGATACTATATGTACATAGTTTTCAGTTGAGTCATGGGTAATTAGTGTATGTGCTATCGATAGAGGCGTCTAAATGGTAGATGGGCAATGAGAAGCTCGGTTTTGCATTTCGATTAATGACCTCCATGGTGATAAACGTATTCGTAAACTTATTCTTCCTATAAACACGTGTGACAACAACTTATATTGTTATTTAATCTGCTACGTACTGCGTATTATTTTGAGGGATTTGAAACTTTAAACACAAGTATGAGGATGACGAAAGTAGCAGGATTTGTGTATGTTGATTTTACTTCCAATTTGCAATGATATACATACACTAGAAAATGCACCTGAGTCCAGACATGTATGGGTTTTTATTTTGTACAACGTTTTCTAACAATAAGTTTAAAAAATTTGATGTGTTCCTCATTCAATTTCAATTTCCGTTTACGTGCTAAGGCTAAGATCAAGAAGAAGAAAGAGGAAAAATTCAATTTGGGCACTGGAGCAAATCGTAATGCACATTGCTGGGATTTTTGGAATTGAAGTTTTCCTTATAGTGATTAAATGACGATTACTTAAGATTAGATCATAATCATGCATCTAAAATAAAAGACTATTATTAGTTTTTCGAATAGCAATCAAAATTAGATTGAAATTTAAATGGGTGTTATTTTATGTTATGTAGAGTGTAGATGTAGAGTAATAAAATGAAACACACAGTTAAGTCACGGTTTTTGCACATTCACCTCTGTGTGGCTCGGGACAGTTTTTTTTGATGAACTGTGAGAAAAGTTTTGTCTGCAGAAGGTGAATAATATGAGCAAATGGACATACTCCCGTACAAACATGCAGTGTAAATAGTAAATAGAGAGAGTGAACATTAAAGCAAGAGCAACACGCTGATTCTGTGTGAGGAATCGCTAAATAATATGCGTATAAACCGTGGATAAACAAATGTTGAATGTGTATGTATGTGGAGTAAAAAAGTCTATCCCACATTTATCACTCAGTTTCTATAAGTATCCTATAAAGACTAGAGCCATGCACTTGTGTGTATTTTGCCTGTTAAATACACACAATAAAATACTGGAGATCTAACTCGTGGTCCAAAGTGTGTCCTACTTATAGTATATTATACATATTTGATTTGGGAATTTGAGACAAATGTCACATTAAAACTGTGTTTAATAATACATAATACTGTTGTTTATGTTTAAGTTTCAACAATACAATGTATGTTAGTTGCAGCATCATCAACAACATTCAACGACGAAGAAGAATATTATAGGAATAAAGATCAAATACATGGTGTGGTGTGTGTTGTATTTAGCTAAAAAGTAAATGTGCCGTGTATCCTGTTTCATTTTATCCTTTCTTTCTTCGTCTTCATTTTCTTCTTGTTGGCCTGCCATTAGTTTCTCCGCCTTGTTTTTTCACATTCGTGGATGCCGTTCAGTGTGTACTATGTACAATATAAACACACACAACAACAACATCAAAATATCCAATCTCATATCATATCATGAACGGCCAAACAACCACACGGCCTTCATTATCTATAAACTATCTGTGTCTTATTCTCCATGTTTTTTTTATCCTCTGGTGTGTGTAGTGTGTAGATATAAAAAAGTATGTGCATGATGTGTTCTTCCCGAGTTTCTTTACACGGCCACGGCTATTTACTATTTACCTTTTTTTCACTTTGGTTGGTTTTGGTTTCAATTTTGGTTATCGTGTCGAGGATGAAAGAGTTTGTACTTGTACATACACGATATAAAATACACAAGGCAAATGCATGTGTACGTATACTTTTGAATAAATACATACAACGTGAACTGTATGGCTATCACATCACATCACCTCAGGTCTGAGTGTGCAATATACAGGAAAATGTGTTTGAGGCTTGTTAGATATATCCTCTTTGCTGGCTTTTGTGTAAGTCACTACATACATAGTGAATCAGTACATGTATGCTGATACTGGTGAAACATTAATTTAGAATAGACAAACGTGTTCTATTCGATGATCCCACTGTTAGGTTTTGTTCCTGCTCTCATGATAATGCATCCATGAATGAATCCACAATGTAAGTCTTCTTTATTTGAAGGAAATTGTCCATATGTACTGACTGTGTGGATAATTTATAATTTGTTTAGGAATTCGAGTCCGTCATAATCATAATCATATTTTGCTGTGAAATACTTCTTTAGCTTGGTACAAATACAAATGTCTAGATGTGTATATGTATATACAAATCAAATAATATTGAGTATCTCACTGGTCAAGATCAAGAATGACTTTGTCTCCTTGTACATAGTCATTATTTAAGTAGGCAAAATAGATATGAAGAACTTTCATGTTATATATAGGTGTGTGGCAATCAAGATAGTTGACACAAATATGTATTAAATTAGGGTGTGAATTGATAACAAAAGTATTACTGTAGAATCTTTATTTTGTGTTTTTAGTTTATACAGATTTTGCATACTTGAAGGGAAAATACAATAGCATAGCTATAGCTAGCTTGGCTCGGCTGAGTTTGATTTTAGTAAATTTAAAAGGTAATTGAATCTGTGAAGCAAAAGCCAGTACTTCTAGTTTTCGTAGGGGCATTTGGATAGTATCAATTTTGGCACAGTAAAGTGCAAGAAAATGCCAGCATTAGCTTCTTCTTCTTCTTCGTCTTCTTGAAATTGAAACTGAATCCGGGAGAACCCCAGAAAAACAAAGCAAAGGATTACAAAAGAAAAAAGTAATGCATCATCTTGCAAGCTTAAAGTTCCTGGTGCTATAGTGTTGCATGTATCGTATCCGTAGATGCAGGATGCATACATATCATTATTATGATAATGGCATTTTTTTAAAAGGAGAATTGAAAATTCATGAATGTAAATGTTAATGACACACAGATTATAGGATTAGGCGGTCACGCACGCATAGGCAGTGCAAACATATGTATGGACAAGATATATATTGTATATATAAAAATAAATAGATGCACAAAAAAACAAATACCTGCATTTAGTATTTGCCCACAATTATTTACCGTCATCATCCTAAGTCATAAGACAAATACCAAATACAAATACACTTAACAAAAGTCAGTTTTTCACCCCTCCAGACCCAGAAGACTCTCTCAGGTTTTGAGTGTTTCTTTTGGGAAAGAGCAAACTATTTATTAGTTTAAAGGATAAAGCTAGTCAAGTTCAAGTATCTAAGGTACCTATGTATTATGTATGTATCTATACATACAGAAGATTGGATTGAGATTGGAGGTGAAGTGTTATGAAAATGCAAATTAAAAATCAGTCAGTGGTGGTGGAAATTGCAGCTAATGGTAATGTTCCCCGACATGAGATTGTTGTTCTCTTGTTTTCTTATTGTTTTATCTATGTAAATTGTAAAATGATTACTGTAATTGCAAAATTACTTTTAACTTTTACACATTGGTTCAGCATTCAGCATACACAGACTATAAAACACACTTGATTTTGCTTACACCGCAACCTATTAGCTGATGAATGTGTACTGTATAGTATGTACACATGAATAGGATTTATCCCATTTTCAAAAGCTAGTCTGAATTTGGAGTCTTTTGAAGTATATTAGGCAACACTTTATTACTATATTTTCCCCGTTTAATATTTCCATAACAGGATTCAATTACACGAGTGAAAAGGTGCAAGAACTAGACAGTTTTATATAATAATTTCCATATTTGTGTAGGAGAGACCAAGACCGTAGACAGTACAAATTTGACAATTAATCGCTAAAAATTCAAGTGTGTAATGGGGAACACGCGCGTGATAGGCAGATTATGACATTTGACGGCAAAATGTTGTACCTACATCTGTGATGCGTGAATGCGTGTAAAATGTGACTATCCATACACCCTTTCGGGTTTCATTTTGATTGTGATTTTGATGGAGAGACACGATGGTCCACGCTCTTTGAGCTGCAGACTCGCCGTCAAATGTTAAGCAGGAAGACATTTCTTTGACGAAATTTGAAGCTTTGACATATATTTAAAATTTAACCTTTATTAACATATATTTTTTTTAATTGATCAAAAATGCCTATGCATGCATAATCCAATCCAAATGAACATGAATTTTATTTTGTCATTACCGTCGGCGTTTGTGAATCATGAATATGTTTCCTGGTAAAACCAAAGGCTAATGTTACATAAAGAAGGATAGGAAGAAAGAATATGTGTCATGAAAAACAACGTATGTTATATGGTTGTGAATAGAAAATTGTAAACATTTTTTTAGTGTCTATTCAAGCTGTGTCTTTTGAAAGTTTTGACTAACAATAAAGAGCACCGTAGTACAAATGCAGATAATAGTAATAATAATGGTGTCAGTAATGATACTGGAAGTTTGAGCATTCTAGAGTTATTACATACACAACTATTTTAAGGAAATAAAATCCATCTTTTGAGTCTCAATGACTTTCCTTTATGTATTTAAGCGCTTGAGCTCTTAGTAGAAGTGAGTCGAGTTGACTTGTCTTGGACACTATACATAAAAATTAATTGCAGAAAAACTGTAACAATATGCCCAATATGTGATATGAGATGTTTGTATTTGTATACATAGCTCATGTATAATATGCTTGCGATGGAATATAGTGATAGTGGGTGGAGTAAAAGGGGTAGAAATTTAACTGGAAAGACAATAAAAATAATACTCGCTCTTTCTTTCCTTTCTCTCTATATCTCTATTTTTCGCTCTTTGCTTTGGTATTGGTACTTATTGCTTATAGTACATCATACAACGAGAATATAAATATATTTATATTTGTGTGACTGGGAAAGGAGTTGAAAGCTTATGTTTTGGCCCGTCAAATGACGGGTTCGGATCATTCTAAAAAGTTGCGATCATTCATTGTTTCAAGCTCACTACTTTACCCCCTATGTACTGATATTGACTTTACTTTAACGTGACACACGGAATCCTGTCCGTGGACAGGCTCCTTATATCCTTTATAATTTGGATTTTATTACAAGGGGAAAAGGCAATAAAGAATTCTGTCGGTTACAGTAACTGAATATAAAATTTTTCTATGCTCTCTTTCTCTATATATGTATATGTTCTCACTAAACTATTGTTCTCTGTCTTTAGCTTCGTGGCTCTTTGACTTTAAACTTGAATTTCGACATTGACTTTGGGGTCGGGTTACAGAAACACAAAGTGCGTGCATACGCGTATTTCGTATGTATATGCAAATGCAAAGACAACGAGAAAGACGTTTGTTTCAACGTTGAGCTTGGAACATGGACAAAAACTTGAAGACTTTGACAAGAGCGACTCTATGTCATATCCTGTGTATGGCGCATGTTTAGCGTAGCATTGGGGAGCTCTGATTTCAATTGTGTTGATGATAATGATGATAATTCTGTAAGAGTTTAATCCGAATCCTCAAGCTTGAGCAGGTTTATGAAAACGACGAACGAGACAAATAATATGTACTTCAGAATCGACACTAGAAAATTTACGATAAAATATAATAACATCTGCAAAAGATGTGTGTAAAGTGGTTTATCATTGCTGAGAAAATTTGTATGCGTATATTTCTGATGCAAAGTAACGAACTTCTGATTTAAACTGACTTATTCACTAATAATAAGGAGGGAAAACTGTTTAGTGTGTGAGAAAATTGAAGAAAACCGCGTAATATTGTCTAGTCTACTCTACCTACTGCTTTTCTATCCAACTCTAAATTCTCATTCTGTAGACAATT
Source organism: Sminthurinus bimaculatus (assembly GCA_034698285.1). NCBI lineage: Eukaryota > Metazoa > Arthropoda > Collembola > Symphypleona > Katiannidae > Sminthurinus > Sminthurinus bimaculatus. The sequence goes on along the minus strand of JAQIVE010000375.1, from coordinate 18,340 downwards.
TGTGACCTTGTGAACGATGAGCAAACAAGAACGGGAACTATGATAATATAAATCCAGACGTATGCCAATTCCTACAAGATACATACATAATAAAAACAGTTAAAGTTGACACAACAAATTGACAGAATACCATTATACAAACTACATATACAGACATACATAAAGGACTGTATGTGAAGTACATAAAACATTGGGATTAAGATAGAAACTCTATCGAAATGGGTTGTGGTTGCGGGTCTAAGGTGAGAAGTCGTCGTTTACTCCACAAACTAACGATAATAATTCTCCGTGTCTGTTTTCTCGTCTCCTATTCGGCTTCATTAGTGATATACATTAGAGAGCCACTTTGCTGTTGACTGTTGATGATCCTTGATCGCCATTTAGTGTATGTGTGTACACGATATATAGTGTTAACTGTTAACTAGAAATGATAAGTGGCTACTTTTTGTGCTTTTTTCTGTTCATTTTCTGGTTTTCCTGGTTTATTATTATGCCTTGCCCTTTTCTTTGATGCTCTTTTGTAATGAGAGTATTTTTTATAGTGTCAAGTGCAGTTTATCTTTCTTTATATCATTTGACATCTCTGGTTGTAATATAAAAATACGAGGAAGACGCTTAATGTGATTGTGATGATTTTTTTGCCACACTAATTGTGGTTAGATTTTGGATTATGTATTTCTCTAGTGAAAAGAGACATGGTTTAAAATACAATGTTTGCTGAATGTTGAATGAACGATAACACCATAAGATCATCCTAATTCATGTCATTATTTAACATTAGGATGTAGGAATAAGAATAATGTATATATGCATATGCATATAGATATCTGGCGATGAGCAACATCAGTTGTCTCTGTTAAGTCGTCGTCGTAAGTTTAATCGAAAGACTGAAATTGAGACTTGACTCAAGACAAGAGTCAACTCGTGTATTTTTCAAACCTTCCAGTTTTTTATAAGTCGTGATCATGATTGTTGTGGTTTGGTTTGGCTGTAATTTGTGTGTATGTATATTATATATTATGCATTGTAAGTGTACCCGCTAATGTGTATTTTTTTCTGATTGAAATTTGACTCCTGAGTCAAGTCTGACGAGTCAAAGATATTCTTATGTTATGCACATAATTTGTAGTTTTTTTTGTAAAAACTCGGCAACTTTTTATCGAAAAACATGGAAAATCATCTTCATCTTGATTTCCGGTGGATTTCCTTGTCTTATGATTCACATACAGTGGAAACCGCTTACTATGAACTTGACCGTTCCGTGTGACCTTGTACATCTATGATATTTTCTCAAGTTTTTTGACAGATTTGCTTACGAACATTATATTTTACGAATACAGTTTCAATTTTATTAAAATTCAGAAGTAGGAAAATGCAAAAAGCAACGAGCAATCCTTTTACTATGAACTAAGGTTCATAGTAAGCGTGTTTACAGTAAGCGATTTCCACTGTACTTTTTTCTGCTGTAGGTAATTTTCAGTTTTATTCCGTCATACATTTACGGATACAAAACTATGCTTTTTATTTTAAAAGCATGGGAACAAATGCGGAAACGGAATGTTTTTTTATTCCATCTTTGTAGTTTTATTGTTAGAACTTGTTGCGTTTGTCATGTGTGTGTGTGTGTTGTGTGTCTATTGTACATTGTACAGTATATGCTCCAAGTCAGTTTTTCGCTCGGGCTTGTTCTGAAACGTCTAAAAGCTTACCATTTTCTGTTAGCTGTGCTGTATTTCCATATGATTTATAATGTATTCATTCGGTATGAAATGGACAGTGTTTTGTATTTTGTATTCGTGTTGTATTGTACTGTACTGTGCATTGTAATCGTAGGCATTTACCATCTACTCTATGTAGTATTTATTATCCAGTTTCATTCATACTACATATATAGCATCAGTACATCTTGCGGCGGTGCCGTCTCAAGTTGAGATGAGAGTCTCAACTCAACATTTGGATGTTTAGAGTAAACAAAAAAGGCGAATGATTTTTCTTGTCCGTTTGTGAACTGAACTTGCAGAAGACACTTTGACACTGACGCTGATTATGCAGACTGGATGTATTATTATGTGTACGTTTTTTTCTCAAAGTACATATATAGAAGGGAAATAGAAATGTGAGCGGAAAGTGAAATTGTCTACATAATATGTACTAACATGAGATGTACCGTAAGCACGTACGTAGATATCGTAGATGGTAGCTGATGGCTGTTTGATTTTGCGTTGTGGATTAGTACGTAAAGTTGGATGCATACTTATTTACTCGGGTGGTTGTTGACAGTAGGTACTGGCTGTATGTACAGTGAACAGCAGTTTTCTTTGTGTAGGTGTTTCCAGCTTCATTTTTCTCCCTTGGAAAAGCTGTCTGCTTCGGTTTATTCTTCATCTTCAAGCTGAATGCCTACTGGACATATTTGCATGCATTGTTATTGTACTCGTATACAAGTAGAGATATTCATAATGTAATGTGTGTTTGTATTATTTATGAGGAAAAAATGATGGAAATTGAAAGTGATAAGGAGGCGCTTGTTTATTATGGAGGTTTGAAGCACAAGTGGAAGAGTGAATCCTCGTCATCATAATCATTATTATCATCATACTCATCATCTCCATTCATTCTAGTTCTAGTGTATTCATTCATTCGTTTTATTCTGCTTCTCCGTATCTCGGTACTTTCAACCTTTTTTAATTTCATAGTTGTTGCATTGGCAGTTTTGATTTTGACTTTTGAGATTTTGAATAGCGTCCATGGGATTTTTTTGTACAGTCGAGTGAGTTGAGAGAAAGAAAAGACAGCCTGGAAATTTGAGATTGGAGACTGTAACTATGCTGTATGCTGTATGTAGACTTGAGTTGAGATGCATACAATATTTTTCTTGTGCTCTTAGAAAATGACAGACAGATTCTTCCTCCATATTCTACATGTATGACTTATTAGGGCTTTAAAAGGATGGGAATTTGGTGTAGTGGTGAGTGAAGGATTTTTCTTGCATGATATTTTTTGCTCATACATATATACCTACCATGTTATATATTATTCTGTAATTTCATAGTTTGTAGTGGGGCAATGCTGTACATAGATCAGGATAGAAATAGTACGACCGAAAGGGTGATAAAGAATTTAAATCCATGACTGAAAAGTCAAGTCTATATGTATAGTTTTATAATATGCAACGAGGAACAGGAGGCGACTGCATCTCAAATCTGATTTTCTGTCCCCATATTAATACGTGTATACACTATACACACGCATGTACACACATATAGAATGCATTGTGTTATTGTTGTTACGTTTTTTTTGTATTCTTTTTCGGAATTTTTGTAGAGGAGGAGGAGGATGCGGCAGTGAGCTCAGCTTTTAAATAAAATAATCCATGCTTAAACAGACGTACAAAAGCCTCCTTCGTTTCAATGTCTTCTATCTTTGATTCCAGTGACTTTAACCATACTCTTAGATTCTAGATGATCGGTATTCTTTCCCCGTCATGTCATGTTTTTTATGTGGAGACAAAATCAGATTTAGCTGTACAATCTCATCCAGCCAAGTTGTATAATAGAAGAGTTGCAGTACAACACAGTACAGCATATTTAATTTCCAAGTATAATTGAATAGAATAGATAATAGAATTTGATTTAAAATGACAAGATCAATGACAATTGTTTGAATTAAGAGTACGTAAATCAATAGGGAGAGTAGAATAACTATTGTACTGACATCATTGGGATTGTCTCATTGTGTATGATTTACCGTATTTAGTAAAATGAGATGTGCATCATGGAAAAGAAAATAGATGATTTAATTTGGAAGAAATCTTGTTGATTACATATTAGCAGTATCAAACAGTATTAGGTTGCATCAATGGCTGATTTCAAAAATTGTAACTGTAGGAGAGGGATAGCCTATAGCCAATAGCCAATAGATATGTAATATGTACATTGTACATTTTATTATTGGGCTGGAACGTGAGAACTGCATTTTTTCGTTTATGTGACTGTCTGACGTGACGATGAAAGGATTATTCAAAGAAATATAAAAGAATGCATCTTGATGTTAACTTGAGTGATGTTAATATTGTGTGTATCAAGTTGTGTGCGAGTATGTAAGTAGTAAGTATGTATAGGGAATTTATTACCTTGTTAGGTTTATTATGGAGTTTACAGTGTTGACTGTCGTCGTCGTTGTGATTTGATGGTTTGTAGTGTCATTAGATAGTTTTGTGGATTTGATAGGAATAATAAAAACATGGTCGTAAAAAATAAATAGAAGGATCTCAAATCTCAATTCGCCTTGTTTTTTTATCCATGTTGAGATACTGCTTTCTTTAGTCATTTTCAATTTCCTTTTACATAGTTAATTTGACTTGTTTTTATTTGTTCTGTTTTTAGTTTCTTACTACTCTGCATGCATATCCTCGATTACTGTGTACGTACATTTAGATCGTACAGCTAGATACTAAAATTAATAGAAGAAAAAGTAATTTTTGCGTGTAGTTTGAACTTTTCGAGGGTAAATCGTGACTCGCTATACGCTACACATTGTTAATTTTAGCTGTTTTGCAAATCTTAGAACGTCTTCTTGTATAGTTAGAGTTGGTGCTGGTTGGTCTTCTACAATATAATATTGCTAGATGGGACTTTGAGCAAATTACAAGCTTCAAGTGAAGCTTGCAGTTTATGACATGAACAAACATGAAAAATTGATGGATAAAAGTATAAGTATGTATAAGTCTGTTGTCTCCCTAATTTAGTCGTTTATTGTCATTGGCTTTTAAGAAAAGTAAGTACACATGCATGATAATTGATAAGAAAAGATCATTGAAATCGTGTACTCCAAGAATACTTTAATTTTTGTTTATTGTTGCGTAGACTTTCCTGTATGGAAAAATTGTTTCCTTTTTCATCTTATTCTATTACTTGTATCGCTCTGCCTGCACGTATGCATATAATATGTGTATACATACACACGTAGTATGTGTTCTTTAGCTTTGAGACAGAGACTAATGAAGTAGTTGCTCGTAAAAGGAATGTTACTTTACTTTGTTTCATTTTACATTGTACATCATCATATTATGGAGATGATTGCGATGGATGTAATTGCTATTCAATTTTGAACTGGATGCCGCACTTGTGTCTGTTAAGATGCCGACATTGCTTCCATGCTACTCGCATCATAATATACGCTACGTTATACACTTTATTTATTGCTTTGCAAGGGTCGAAGTCAAGTGAGTGGAGTTGAATTGAATTTTGAATTGTATTTTGTATTATATGTATACACTCTAGCTTATTGAGTCTAGACTCTAGACAGTAAATGTAAACGCATCCAGCAAATTGCATTTTCTTGTTTTTGTTCATGCTCATGTTCATTTGTCAGCCTTGTTCTTGTGAGTTCAATTTCACTGGAACCGCCAAGTACGTAATAATAATGATACATGTACACATGATAAATAATACATTCAATGTTTATTGGATGGCGATATGATTTAATTCTGCAGCTTACATATAGCGTGAATTTAAGTGGAATCCAAAGTTATCAATTAGCTATCAAATATCAAACCAGTATATCTGGTAGATATGCAACTTTTAACACATCAAATGTAAAATGATCTGTAGCAAATAGCAAAGTGGTACAAATTTTTGCTAAAATAAATGTTTTTAAGCCAATTTATCCGCTTTTTGCAGTTCTTTTGATGCCTATGTTACGCTTTGACAACATTTACAATAACGCAATACAGTTTTTTTTGTTTTCATCTCTGTGACCATCTCGACGTATATAATATAATGTGCAGTATTTACTTTGGCTTGTTTTTGTAATAGCATCAAGAAAATCATATTATATTCTATTTAAAATTTAATGTTCCTACTTTGTTCAATTTTTTCAGGTGATTGCCTTCATATGTGGCTTCTTTGCTGCGATTCTTCTAATCATGGGTATTGCGTCCAGCGAATGGCTAATCGCTTCTGGATATCGACAAGGTTTGTCTTCTCTCTTTTATTTTAGATGCTAAATAGTTTTTAAACTACGTTTTAAAATTAACTTTAAGTTAATGCCATAAAAGGAGGACAGGAGCTAAGTTGCGGATGGATACTTGTCACATATTTTTATAACAACTTGTTCAAAACATTGTTTAGATGACATTGCAAAGTTGAAGGTGGATTTTAACAAGGAAAAAGTCACCATTAATGGTTATTTTTTATTAACCTGTATTTCATATTTGAGGTTCGTTTGAACAAGTGTCCAATGAACATACTCGTTATCATAATCACAACAATATAATAAAATTCGTGATTCATTTAAAATTAAAATGGTAGGAGAGAAAAAAACGACCGAGTTTGAGTTTATATTGTCTTTGTGCTTGTACGTACATATTTTTATATAACCTAATGTATCATGTATCTGGATTTGAGGTTTTTGAGGACTGTCGACCATAATATGTATGTAAGACATACATAGTATAGTAGTAAAGACACTAGAACTGAAACTGAACTGACATTGATGCTCTCTGGCAGAAATTAATGATTGAAACCACCTCATTAACATAGCAAAATATCTTATAACGTGAGCATGAGTTTTCCTCATTTGTGTGATGTCGTGTCTTAATGGCATTTAGGATTTGGATTAGTATTCTGTGTCTCTCTACATAAGTACAATCTACAACATGCAGTTTTATACAGTAAAAGCGTGTGTGCAAGTACATAATCCGGTGTAAACTTTCGTGGAGGTATAGGAGATTATGCAAGTTGATATGCACAAGTAGAATACGGTGGAGTGGGTTTCCTAGTGTTTTTTTGCACTTCTTTTGTTCAGAAGGCTTTGCTCAAGTAGAAACAAAAGGATTTGAATTCAAATCCTTCTCGTCTTTACAAACTATATCCACACACACACATTCATCTATCTAAAATATATAATAAAATATATATCTACAATCTGCGATACCATACCATACAATACAATACAATTCAGTATTACAGTGCAGTTCCAGATTTCACAACACGACAACGACGATTCGTCCACGATAAGAGGAAGAATGGTATGAGAATGACGGACTTCTCACTCTTGATGATATTATTTCTCCTTATGTTTGAAGTTGGTTGAAATGAAATTGGAGTTGAGACCAAGAAGTAAGTGAGTGAATTTTCGTTTCTCGTATTACAAGTTCTTACTACTTCTTATCCTTCTCCGTCGTCGTAGTCGTCAACTATACTACTTCTTCTTCTTCTTATTGAAAATTGCTTTAGCCAATATCGGTTGCATTGTATTTATTGTTATTAAGTCATGATGTGCGTGAACAGTGAGCGCTGAGCTGAGCAGTAAAGAAAAGTAAAAATACAATACAATGGAACAAAATAACTATACAAGACAAAAGAGAGTTATAAATTATTATTTTATGAACTATGCATAAATAAATTTCAAATGAACTTGTCTTCTTCTGATTCTTCTTTCATCTTTAGTTTCCTTGTCTCCTCTTGTCTTTGCTTGTCGTTATTGTTGTTGTTTTGTTTTGAATTGCCTTTCTTGTACATTTTGTACATAAATATAATGTATAGAACTTAAATATGACTGTATGTATTTCAATTTGGAATGTGAAATTAGCCAGTGCAACTTCAATGATTATTATTAATTATTAATACTGAAAACTGAAAGGTTCTGGGGATTTAAAAGCCCTCGACTTGTGAACTGTCGACATTTTTTTACATCTTCTATAGCATAATGTGGTTTTCAATAGTGCACTTTTTTCATATGTTTGAACAGGTTCAATAACAATAAGATGGGAGGCATTAATAATAATTATCATTATTATGACTGTTTTTCATATAGTAATAATAACAACAACATTGGTACTCTATTAGTTTGTGCTAATTACTGTACCAGGTATACATATATGCGTGTTATTTTGTAAGCGAGTTGCAGTAGGAAAAATGCAAAACATTTTACGTACTAGTTAGTTGTTATTTTTTTTATTGTTTATTTCGTTGTAGGCCGATTTGAAGCGAAATGTCATATGGCACGGTATACACATAAACATACATTATGTGCTTGAGCTTCATGCTGAGCCGATGATGTACAGTAAAGTATTTTGTGTAGAGAAAGTGCTGTGAAAAGAAAAGATGATGACGACATAAAATTTATGGAAAAGTATTTGAAGACAATTAATATGCGTGTGATTGCCTCTGCAAAATATGAACAGTTAACACGGAAGATCTATGGTCAATAATAAAGAAAAACCAGCCAGCTGAGTTTTTCTACAAAAATTATTCATAGTAGCTCACAAGCATTTAGTTTTATCATTGTATTTTAAGATTAATTAACTTGTTCGATGGCCTTGAGATGGGATGGGGCATATAAGCAAAAGGGAATTAGTGTAAAGTGCAAACGATACAAAAATGTGCATTAATTTTCATCAATACTCCTCAGTGTTCAAATTGACGATCAGACAAGAACCTCTTGTTGCCTTCTTTTTCTCTCATCTCATGCTATGCATTCATAATGCGGTTGCTACTGCAATTCTACCGCCTGTCATACTATTTTTTGTTTTTGTTAAGTATGCATACTTACGTAGATTGGGAAATTATACCGTTGAAAACGAGACGATTTTGATGTCTTTGATCTCAAACTGTATAGATTAATTCTCATTACTTGCTATGATTGGTGATACAAAATTATTCAGTTATTTTATAATAAATCGCCTGAAATATTCTTCACGTATAACATAACTTTTTAGTAGTTAAAATTACTGGTTTTTATTCCAAAATAAACAAGAAGGATGCATTCATTTCAAGTTCAAGATTCAAAATCCCACTTCTCATGGCTTCAGCTGACAGCACTACATATCTGTATCTATTCAGTCATGGAAAAATTCAGAGTATTCATTATACATTATACCATGGCCAAAACCGAGACGGAACGAGTCAATGCAAATAATACACCTTGCGCTTATATGTACCGTATGTGTACACATAATACATAATATGGAATTGGAATGTATGTATTTAGCAAAGTGTGTGGTTTTAAATTTCACTTCTTTCCTCGTTACATCCCCTCCTTTCTTGCTCCTCCTCGAGGATTACATTTGCAACAAGGTATTAATTTCTCTCCAGAGCCCAGAGCCTCATTCAATTTTGATAATATTTCATTTTTCATACGATGCTCATGGGACAAGTTTATCTTTCTGTGTGTGTGTGTGTGTATCTTACTTTATCTGTTAATTTCAAGTACATACAAAGAAGGCTGGTACAATGTGAAGGAAATATGAGAGGAGTAGAAATATGGTGGATGAGAATTTTTGCAACATTTTTACAGTTCTCCTCGATGAAACTCTTGTGTGAATTCTGTCAGTCAGTTTGGGTCAAATTTATACTTTATACGTTAAGTTTTGATGTATTTACACACATGTATGAGAAATATATGCAATGACAATATTTTGCCCACCTGTAAAACATGATATAATATATAATATACATGTTTTAACCCTTCAAGTCCTTAAATTTTGCTAGAATTTATACCCTATGAATTTGATATGTGTACAAGTGAAGCTGTGTTATATTTTATTATATAAATGTTATAATACTTCAAACGGCATTGTCATTGTCCTCTGCAAAGTAGAAAAAAGAATAAGCATAAAGTAAAGAAAATGAAAAATTTGATAAAAGATAAGAGAATGCGCGAAGGAAAAGAAGTGAAGCAGAGAGTCATTTAGCACATGATATGAAACACGTACATAATAAGATACACATATAAACAGAGGAGACAGGAGATGCATAAACTCTTTTCTGTTTCGAGACAAAAATCCAGCTTTAGCTCTTCAGATTCAAAAGCTGTCTAATGGAAAAGGCAGACGGTGGAGTGACACGATACAGTGCCAGAAATAGAAATAGAATCGTGTGTGCGTATTCTTATGCACAATGTAACTACTCGTATGCATATATGTAAAATGTTCATCGAGGAGTGTTGGTTGTTGGTGTTTCACTATTCACTACCACATCACTGTTTGTACAAAACGTGTATGTGTATGTGTGTGTGTGTGCATACACAAAATACAAACACGAAATGGGTAAAAGGACAGGACGAGAGGCAGACGTTGTGCTGGTTGCTGGTATTTGGCTCAACTCTGAAAATTCCCTGTCTCACTTTCATTTCAGCATCAACATGAGTCTCATCTCATGAGGGGAAAGAACTTGATCCTCCTGCTTGCCGTATTATCGTGGCTGTGGAAGCCGGAAATATTAAGTGCGGAGCCTCGTTATACACAGTTTATCCTTCATAGTGCTTCATGCTTTTCCATCGTATCATAGCCGGTATTTAGCATTTAGCATTGACAGTGATGGTCGGTCGGCTTCTATAGTCAACCTTCGTTTGTTTGTTTGTTTGCTGGAAAATGGAATGGAATGGAATGAAATGAGAACGAAAATGTAAAGAGGGATTTGTACTTTCATCTATTGTAGTTTGTAAAATTGTAAATAATGCGTTGGGAGTAAATAGAAATGGGCAATTCAAGTTCACAATGCTATTGGTAATTGGCCTCTCGTAAATTACGTCAATATGTATTGTGTATAGTTTATGCACTGTATATATACGTATATGTACACATAGTGTGAATGTGTACCATACTGTTCACATAGGAAAACCATGGTAGAAGGAATATTATAGGATACATATCTATATATATATATATATATTACTGTTGAAATTAATTTTGACCAAGTATTTTGACCCCAACTCTTCGTCACTCACTAGCACTCTCATTTGGACAAGACAAATTGATTGTCATTTGAGCTTGCTGTCCAAGTCCAACTTAACTTTCAACCGAAATCGGGCAATTTTGTTGTCCATGTTCATAGCCTTGTTGGAATCAGTTAAGTTATAGTAGTAACTCCTTGTTTACTGTCAGAACTGCCCGTCCAGTGATTCTCTGCCATGTGCACTGTGCAGTTACTGATAGATGTACTTTGGGACTGGGTCATTTGTGTCCAAAAAGTCCAGATGAAAAACGGGCAAGTGGCGAGCTGACAGTTGACAGTGATGAATCGAATGAGTAATTAGCTGTACATTAAGCCCCCATATGAGGGTGACTCATTCTTTGGATCTTTACAAAGAAAATTCAGTTACAGTCATTTTATTGGTGGTCCATTTATATACTATTGTCTTTATATATGTACATTTAATTTTTAATGAGAACACTGTCTTTAGTGATCGAGCTAATAAATTATCTATCTGAAAATTCTCTATTCTCTATTTGAAAAAGCGACAAGTTGAGAATCACTTAGACTTAGATTCCAGTAAACATTTGATGTTCATTTAGATAATCTCAGTTTTCTCTCGAAATGCCTGTAGAAAAAACGCACTATAGAATGTCCAAAAAAAACTTGGAAATTATATCGATGAAATCATCGACATACACGCAGACATGCCAACAACTACTGTGACACAAGTTTTTGAACTATAGGCTTGTGTCATGTGTCATGTTTCTTTTCACCATGTCGGTCATAACAATGGAAAGCATTAGTGAATGAAATTGAAATTGCATCGGTAATTGACGATTGGTCATGTTTTGTGCGGTATATATATATTTCTCTTTGTTGTATTGTTATTGTATACACGTGTATGTTGAGTTTTTTTGAACTTGTCTACACTTCTGTCATGTCCTGTGCAGTATTCATGTTCAAATATACATATTTATATTATTATTATTATAAATAACAAGCTCAATACATAGTTCCACCGTGTTAAAATATGTACAACTGTATTTAAAGAGGAAACTACAAAACTAGAATGATTATCAAAACAGTCAAACGTAAATATTATAATATTATACAGTCTACAGTAGATGTGTGTACAGTGTACCAAAAATATAATAATACACGAGGTGAAACACCATCAGACACATGGCCAGAGAGAATTGGGAAAATGGAGGGAGACAAAGCAGGCGAGTTAATTGAAGTGTTTGGGGCGGAAAAAGTAAATTAGCACGGGAATAAATAATTGAGTGAGTGAGTGAGTGAATGAGTCCAACTTTGTGCGTTCCTATGTACAATGTACACACAATATATGTATTATGTATCATGTGCAATGCACAAAGTATAATTATCTTTTCAGCTCCTTCCTTATTGCATACAATACATATGTATAATGCATAGATTGCATAGTTTTAACACATATGTACAACTTCTAAAACACATAAGAAAATCCAAAATATCCGCGTGTAAATTACACTGGTGCAGTGGCTAACAAGATCGTTTTTTTTTTGTGGAAAATTAATTTTGAGGCTTAAAGGATAAACAAAAGAGGAACAAGGAGAAAGGAGTGGATTATAAGAAGTATTATTGTATATTGTATAACTGTAGAAAGGTAGAGAGACGGTGAAAGAACGGAAAACGGAAAGAGTCTGGAATATTTGATGGGAGAAGGGGCGGGAAAAAAATAAGACAAAATACTTAATTATTGTTGCTCCTGTTCCAGAAGTAAAAAGGCAGGAGAGAGGAAGAGTCTAGCCATACTGTCTTTGTGAGTGTATTGTATGTATTTTATGTTGTTTCATAATGTCTGCTATTAGTTTGGTTTCTTTCTGTAATACATTGATGTGGCTTGGCCATGGCTGGCTCTTGCTTTATCATATCAGTATTGCAAGATAGAAAGAGAGTGAAATGGCGTATGTTCCCGGCAAAAAGGTTTTTGATATACATAGTTATACACATACTGTACATTGTACATATACTTGAGGGGAAATGAACCAAACCAAAAGTAAATTGATGGGGAATCGTCGGATTCGAGAGCAAAGTGCAGCTTACTCACACTCTTTCAAACACACACGCAGCAACTCACTACATACTGCACAGACGTATCTATTATATATGTATAAAATAATGCATAACGCATAATAGCAAGTAATACAGATATATTTGTAGGTACATATAACATATAATAATAGAAATTGTTGAGGATCCAACATCTATACAAGTAGATACATTGCGAATGGAGAAATGTGTGTGTATGTGTGTGTGTGTGTGAAATAAATGGGTAGAGAGGGAGTGGAATTAGTGTGTGGGAGTTTATAGGATTAAGGGATGAATTATACGATATAATAATGACATAGGAGGATAGTCGAGTGGTCCATAGATGAGATCTGCCAGATCTCAATTATGTATGTACGTACATATGTGCAGTGAACAACTCATGCACTTGTACTTGTGCTCGTGCTCGTCTTGTCCCCCTGCCTCATGTCATGGTCATGAATAAAAGTAAAAGGGGGAGATTCCGCTGGATTTTTTGGGGAGAATTTGAGGAAAATACTGGAAATCTATAAAGGAGAATATAGTATGATGAAAATGAAAAACTGAAATGGGAAATGGTCAATGGAGGAATGATACTATGTATTTGTTACTGCAGAATTAAGCGGGGACAGCAAAACTGCAGTACAGAGCAATAACGAGGTTTAGCAATGTGCGGATGATATAAGTTTTCATTTACTTTAAATATAGTCCTGCCACATGGTTCTTCCTACGGCAAACCTCCCTTATTATGTATTGTAGTTGTAGAAATTGTTACTTTTGTGTAATTTTCAACAGTTTTTTAAAAATTAATAATCTTTTTTGCTTTTTGTTTATTTATTTCAGGACTGATCGTCTACTGCGTGGGGAAGAATGAGACCGAGTCGACTGTTCCGTTCGTATCGGACCCTTCTAGGGCAACAGAGGGCTGCCATCGCATCGATCTGAATATTCAAGGTATGGAATTTTTAATACGAGATAAAAATTGCGTCGCTTACAGCCAACAAACATGTGGGATATATATTACAATGAAATCTGAACCCTGATCTTCAACTGTTTTGAACTGCTTTGTTTTTGTCAAGCATAAGTATAGACACCCAAGACGCAGAATGTAGAATACAATTTAATTGCCATTTTTTGTCATGTCGAAAAAAGTGAGGAATTTCGAATGTAACAATGTAATAAAGAGGACTAAAAGGGTGATATTTTTGTCGGAAAAATTTAAAGGGAGAGAGAGAGAGAGAGAGAGAGAGAGTGAATTGAACATCAGAATATACACACATAGTTATAGACAAGAGACAATGGAAATGGAGAACTAGACAAGCTAATAAAAGCTAGATTGTGTGAGTCTGAGTATGTGTGTGTGTGAATGCTTGAAAAGTTGAAAGTGAAACTAAACACATGAACTCACCGCGCTTATATATAGAAAGAAAGAAAGTTGTTAAATAGTCGGAGGAGTTGAAAGTCAAAGCAGGCTTTCCGGAAGAAAAACACTGGGGAACTATAAAACAATCTGAACAAGAAGAACAAGTTTAGATTGGCTATTTAGTTTCCGCCTCTTGTTTCTTTTGAGTCCTCTCTCGCTCTCTCGAAAACTCTAAAAGAGAAAGAAATGGAGGCAAAACGGAGAGAGAGAGTGTGTAGGATATGTAGTGAATAGTGAAGTTTTTTCCAGTACACACTTTATTTTTATTGTATGGCGGCCATCTATTCGTATTTTGTATACTTGCTATGTACCTATGTATAGGGTATGTAGTATGCATGTATGTACTGATAAGTGCACCATGAATGGGACCATTGTATTTTGTATCGTATCGTATTTTTGTACAACAAGAATTTTTTCGGGGAAACTTCTGAGGACAGACACGTAAACTTGCGATTGAAATATAAAGTCTTTCCCTCGCTCGCTAAATGCGTGTGCATGGATTTTGTATATTGACTGAAACTATCTAGTACACACTGTATGTACACTGTACACACGTAGAACCACAATAATAGTTGAAGTTTAGTCGAGTAGAAACCAACTTGCGAGAACATTAACAGTTTTCTCCCTTTATTTCCAGTTTGAGAATATCTAATATCTACACAATATAAAGAAAATCCTAGTATGAGCAAATATAGACAGAAGCAAATAATGCTTACACATCCTTGCACAATGTTACAAATTATGTATATATTATTTAAGTGATTTTTGTACTAAACTCCAACGAAAATCAAACTGACTTGGAACAAGGACACGAGTATATATATGTAAAAGTGTGCAAGCCAATTATTACAGTAGTTATGGAAGAAACTGTTCGAAGTTCGAATGTATAGTAGGAAAATGAAACGAAGAAATTAAATGTCAACGTACACTAATGCTTTTTTAAACAAATCAACATGTATGGACTTACTTACATGGAATAGGATTGAGTTTTGGAAAATGAAAAATGATTATGAAATTGATGATTTTTGTTGTTTTGTTCTATTTTCAGCGTACACTTTAGTTGCGGCTGCGTTCTGTGTAGTCAGTCTCTTAGTGGATTGTTTTGCCACCCTGTTGACCGTGCTCGGACTTCGTTGCCGTGACCCGACTAAGAAATACAAATACTATAGATTGGCTGTTTATGTTATGGCTCTTGCTCGTAAGTGAAAATAATGTTTTACATCCGGATTATTGGTTTTAAATTTTTTTGTGTCGTTTTGACATTATTCATTTTATTTTTATGTTTATTTATTTTTGAAGAGATTGTTTATCCGGAGGAGCTGAAATTTACAATGTATTATTGTTTCTTGTTTTTCAGTTGTCACCGTCCTTGTTGCATTAGTTGTGTATCCAGTTTGTTTCGCACAGATTATGGATAATAGCAGGAAACCGTTCTGGGAGTTTGGATGGGCATATGGAGTGGGATGGGGCGCTAGTATTTTCCTGTTTGGTGGAGTAATTCTTCTTCTCTGCGATAAGGAGAGTGAAGAGGTCTACTACAAAGAAAGGACTATTGTTCAGTATGCCGATACGAACAATAAAGTGTAAATATTCAGAACCTTAATAATTATGAAATTATTTTCTCTGTTGTTATTCATCCATTCATTGTATCCGCCGCCAACTTTTAACAAACTTGAGGAGAAAGTCAAAAACCAAACATGTCAAAAAAAGAAAGATGGAAAATCAAACCAGAAAGTCATCAGCAATAGTAGCTTTATTGCTTTGAATCTCTAAATCCCTCACTACCCCTGTGCCGTAAGGTGAATTTATCTATTTTAGTTTTATTGTTATATAGTTCAATTAAAAACGGTTAATTCATAGTTATTCTTAGCTATTTATTCATTCTATACAACATACTATATAGCTTTACCACAAACCTCCCTATTATTATTCATTATTGTTGTTGTTATGTATGATTATTATTACATATATTTTACTTATATTATAATATTATTATTATTTTTTTGTTTGTCACTGACGAGGGCAACTACCCAACCATTGAACAATTGCGTGTAAATAACTTGTGTGTAAAAAGGATGTTAATTACGTTATTATTTACAAATTATATAGCCGTAAATATTTTATCGTTATAATTCATATAATAATATGAAACATTGTTGTACATATTTTACATCCTATTCATTTTTAATTTTATTATGATTAAAAAAGAATGATGAGGACTTTAAGAGAGAGGCAACTAAAATTATTTAAGGAGGAGGGCTATTCTACTAAGTAATTGATGATATTGAATATTTACGTGACGAATCGTAAGTTTACATAATAATAATAGTTACAAAATTTACGGTAAAAGCGTTTAGAGAACATTTATTTGTTTAAAAATTGCCATATTAGCTATAAAACAAAAAAAAACTAACCTTCAAACTCCAAGATATTGTTATAAATTATAATTCGAGTATAAAGAAGCTGGTTAAAGATAATAATATAATGAAGAGATAATGTAAGGGTTTAAATGCTACTAACAAAACGTACATACAAACAACTGAAAAAACTCTTATTCTCGTTACCAGCTTACTACAGCTTAAAATACAATAATGCAAGTTACTATATGAAAAATAATGATATCATAATAGTTAACGTTTATAAGTTAAAAATGACACCAGAATCAGAATATACATACATTATGCAGCTTCAACTTATACAGTTGATTGTTATGATAATACATACATTGTATGTTGCATGGTTATTATCTTAAGAAATTAAGTAATACATAAAAAATGAGAAAGAGATGATTATGCAAAAAATCAAACTTACAAAACATATAAGATACGTTATTTTATTGTGCCTTTTTCGGAAGAAATACAAGAAAAAAAGAAAAATGTTATATTGTAAGCAATGTTAGTGCTAAAGCGATTATATTATAGACAATAGAGATTATATTAAATATTAAACTATTTAGACTTGCATATAAAAATTATAAATAAGCATTATTGTCAAAAGGTCCTAACGTGACTAGCGATAGCGATTTTCTACGAGGAACAGCGATAAAAATGTTGAACTTTATCAGTCATTGTGTAATTAACTAAATGGGGGAAATGGAAAATATTTCCCCCCATGCAAAATGAGCACTGAATATTTCATGTTCGAATCAAAATTTTGATAAGGATTTTATCATTTTCTCTCACGTGAAAGTCTGGAATTTTCTTCGCCATCACTCGAAAAATATTGCTATTGCTTGTCATGTGTTTACACATTTACCTTTATATTGAAAATTATCAAGGCATTCATAATACTTACGTACTTGATTACTGTACACTGTACACACATACTATAATAATATTATAGTATTATAGATAGACAGCTTTGTCAACAATAACACAATAATTGGAGAAAGATTGCATTTATGACCACGAACCACGATAAAAAATAAAACGCATACATATTCTAACTACGAACTGCCAGTGTTACTGTATATTCTACATGTATGGATATGTTAGGATAGATTCGACTTTGTAACTATATTATGTACTCTAAACTCACACACAAAATATGCACTCTGCGAATTTTTTCTCACTTTCTCCCCTCTTTCTTCCTCTTTGTAGGTAGCTTTCTCTCGTGAAAGACTTAGTAAATCCTTGCAATCGCAACTTGAAAGTCAAAAGCATTCTGAAAAGTAATAAAAAACATAGTAATAAATTAGTTCAGAGATTTTAATAAACTTCTTTCGAATAGGAGTAAAGCCTCACTATTGGTCAAAATTTTATCTACTCTTAATAACGGTAATACCTGTATGTAAAATGTTCTTGATGTTATACCGCAGAAATGTACTTAGACATATTATATTACATAATACATTGATATAATTCAAGCGACTACAATTTCGTTATAGGTTAAGGTATCTCGCTTTCAAATTTATAAAAGACTAGTACTGTTTTAAAAATGCAAGAAGAAATCCTAAAATTTAAAGTTCAAATTCGAAACACAATATATTATGGAAGATATACAAAATCTAAACCGATACACAATCAATTAATTTACTATCGACAATGTCCACAATAATCAGCAATGATTTTTTAGTTTAACCTATTTCGCCCGGGCGACGGGATTCTCCACCACAAATAAAAAGATTTCCATTTCCTGACGACGTTGATTA
>JAQIVE010000374.1:0-39565 GCA_034698285.1 Sminthurinus bimaculatus | reverse complement strand
TTTTCAAAGCGGTCAAAAGAAAGTGACCCTCAAAAATGACGATCTACAACTTTGCTTTTTACACTATATGCGTTTTCTATTCCGTTGACGAGACCCTTGACGTCAAAATCGGCAATCGCTCTTCGTTAACACGACTCATATATTCATTGAACATTAGCCATTATCTGTAAGAGTGAAAGAGTAGTAGCAGTATTTTTAAGCTATACACTAATGATTCACATGTTGACGACTACGACGACGCCAGCATTTTACACACACACTGCCTACTTCTTGCTCCTGTTTTTGCCTACCCCTGCTGATATGACCTTATGACTATACGAGCTTACGTGCTACAAACAAGCCAGATAATATCTGAGAAGCTTGCAAAAAGTCAGAGAGAAAACAGAGGGAAATGAGAAGTTAGCTCTAGTCGTAAGTATTTATAAAATTTCCTGCCAAAACACGGAATTTTGACAATAAAAGCCGAAATCATAGGAGTATTTATACATCTATCAACTTTGCTTCCAGCCACACGAAAACGTGCATTGCGAAACTCTGAAGCGAAAATACATTTTGCAAGTTAGAGTTGATTATAAAAATAGATAGATTCTTTGCATAGTTTTTCGAGCTCTATACCATGTTGTTTTTGGCAGAAACAACGATACGTAACACTCAAAGATTTTTAATACTTTCATTTATAGAGTTACAATTTCAGTGCGTTTTCGAAGTGCATTACGATTTTCAATCGAACACTGACCAATGAAAAATGGGCCACGTAAATAAATTTCGAGATACATGCTATTGAAAATCCCCAGTAAAAAACGAGACCTTCTTTCTTCTTGGCCTTCGACACTTCATTTTCAACACTGCACATTGTACTTTACCCTTTTTCAGAAAAGAGCAAAAACAGGAAATTTATCTGTGACTGCTCAAGCTTTATTAACAATGTGGCTTTGTTAACAATTGTTGGTTTCAACATTGCTTTGTAAGTCAAATAGAAATGACTGGCTGACGTTACTACTTGAACATGGATGAAAGAAGGTGTTGATCGAGCAATGTTGATTCTATCGAGAGATTTTTCTCTCTCCTTGTAATTTTCTCTTCGCAGTCTCCTTGCTTATGCACTAGTATTTCGGTGTCATTCTGTTTCTATCTATGCTTCTCTCTCTCGCGCTCTCTCTCTTCCCTTTTTTTCTACGGTTTTCCATGTGATGTCTAAAAACGGACACGCTTCACTTATCTACCTTCCGTGTTATTTGGGTATAGGTAGGAGAAATGGATTTTAGTATGCAACTACCTAGTCAAAAATCAAACGAGGAAGATAGGGCGACTACGAGTGCCTTCATAAAGTCTAGTTTAAGTCATAGACTTGGTTGACAGGGCAACAACTTAAAGCCCAATGTGTCAAGTGCATACATATGCAAACTTCTTTTATGGCAAGGATTGGAGACTTAGTATGCGAGAAAATTCTAGATGGGATCCTGCACTTCCGTAGTAGTTCACTTTGTTGTAACTGCATACGTTATCAGTTTTATCATTACCTTATAAAAATTTGATTAAGTTTTTTTAATGGCCCCCCCCCCAATATTGTTCGACTGAAACTTATATTATAAAAATGGCTATCTTTAAATATCTATCTTTAAAGTAAAAATCACGTTTTGCGTACACTAAATTTGTAAAATTGTGAGGTATTTTGTAAGTAAGGCGACAAACTACAACTGAGCGGGATCCCACGTACTGTGTCTACGTAAAATACAACAAGGTGAAGCCCAATTTTGCTCGCAAGTGTGTGGATATATCTTTCACTCCGTATCACTGTCAATATATAGGAAAAGTACTTCTAACGGATGGAGAATGAGTGTGAGTCGTGATCTGTTTTTCGACACATGCCCATTACGTATAGATGTATCAATGTACAGACCGTGCACATAGTTATATATTGTATTTGAAGTCTGAAGAGATACTCATCCTCACACACTCCCTGTCCTCGGGTGTTTTTTTTCATTGAGACATGTCCCTCGACTCCATGTTTTTATTTACTTGTTGTCAATCTAATGGCTTCACAAAGAAGACTAAGTGTTTTCATTTCCACACTCTTGGCGTATAAATTTCGAGAGAGTCAGTATCCAAAAAATGTTTGGCAGGTGAACAACACAAAAAAAACGATAGATAGGCGGAATATAACAGCAACAATATTTCTTCTGACGCATTTATACATGTCCCTTACCGTAGTATCAAATCTTTCGTGTTTTTCTCTTGAAACTAAAAAATGACTAAACAAATTATATTCATAATATTTTTCAATCTAACAAGACAAATTTTTAAACGTTTTAAAATTCTGCATATCATTACAGAGAAAGTAAAAGGAAGAGTAGAAGAAGCTGCAAACATGACTTTGGCTCCTGCCAATGGCTCAAAGACTTGTGATGTGTTGTAAGGATTACATGATCATCTGCACTTCATTCTACATTTTTACTCTGTTTTTTTTCTCTCAACCACCATCTTCATAGTTTTATCTATATCCACAAATTTTCTTAATTCAAAGGGTGAAAGCTTAAAGAGAGCAGAGGAGGCGCCGAGCCAAATCACCCAAAAGGGTCGTAAATCTCGGGATTATAAATGGAAACAGATTGACTTGATTTTGAGAAAACTGTCATTAGATTTACGTTCACTGTCAAATCTGCTCCGTCTTATTTTTTCCATCCCAAACCCATCAACTATGTGTGTACTTTCTACACATATTTTTCTTGCTCGTCACATCACACGCTCACGTTAAAACGCATTCCTTCCATCAATATTTTAATCTGGTTTTTTAAAATTCTCATTCTCGTCGCCTCATTTAAAATAAAGGAATGAAATTTTGAAAAGCATATGACGCACAAAAAGTATAACTGTGAGTGGTCATGTAAAATCAAAAGAGAAAAAGATGGAGAGTGAAGTGAATAAAAAGGAGATCTACAAGAAATCCCAAGAATAAAAAGTATAGAATTTAGACGACATTCACAGTTAGAACTCTACATAGAAGAAACGGATAAGAAAAACAAGAAAAGTGGAGAAGCAGAGAAGACTTTGAACAATAGAATAAAATAATGGATTGAAAGGTGAGAGTTGACTCGACTTGATGGGCTAGGTAAAAGTGTTTGGGGTAATGTGGTTAGGGTTATTTTATGTCAAGAATGGCAGTCAACTTCACTGATCGTCAATGCCATGAAATGGTGGTTTTCGAGTGTTGCTTTCTAAGATTTTGTACTTTATACAGTAGAATAGGCGAATAGACACCCCAAAAGTATCTAATAGCAGTAGAAAAAGAAAGCAAAAGAAGAAGGAAAAGGAATGAATGCAATGATTTCATTGAATAGAATAGTTTTCGAGATGACGATGTCTTTCCTGACTGTGTCTCTACACCAACATCAGCTCTTTCACTCTATTTTACTGTTTCTGTATACATAAAGACAAGGACAGAGAGACTAAACAGAAAGCGTGTACATGTACAGTACATGTATTTTGTGTTATCTACGGATGGATTGTATACTCATGTCTCGAGACTGCATTCATTGTACATACAAACAGTATGTACTGATGACCTGGCTCAGCCTTTGGTGCTGGCTCTATGTAGTTCTAGCTCTATAGTTCTTGTTATAGTTCTGACTTTGGCTAGGGCTTCGGCATTTGACATGGTGAGGACTCCATTGTGATTGTGAAAACTGACATTGCCATCGCAATTCCGACGCTTTATTTTCATGACTACGACTTCATTTAGGCAGGAAATTATGACATTTCTCCCTCTAATAGTGTCATTTATACACATTTTCCAAAGAGTTTACGGAGTTACACACAGACCAAAGCAACCCAGCATTATGCGATTCAATGTTATGTACATGATGCTCTGGCATACAGTGGAATGCATTGCATTTCATATAACTGTATGTACTCAGTCAGTTCAGTCAACCGTAGATAGTTTGTACTTGGTACAATGTACACATGTATGTATATTATCACAGAGTGACAGAGAGAGAGTACACTTTTGAGTCTGCTTCTGAGATGTGACTTTGTCCCTTCTTTATTTTGACTTTAATTCTCTTTCTGTTCAGCCTCTGTTAGTTATGTATAGGTATATGTTTTTTTTTGAAAAAATCTTTCTCATACTTTCGAATCCCAATCACAATTGTCAAAGGGGGAAAATAAAGAAAAAAATATGTATAGAAAATGAAGGGGGAGCTTTTCATCAAACGAAGCCTGACTTTCTATTCATATATATAGACAATTTAGGAACAATATTATGCTTTCTCTGGTTTATATATTTTTCATATAGTTTTCAAAATGAAATGAAACCAAATATTATATGGCAGTCTTACTACCACTAAAAGTTGTTCGTGTACATTGGGTACAATTTTCCTTCATAATCATATGAAGCTTGTTTCCTTTAATACAGTTGTCCACTCTGTTGTATTGACGACCATGATGGCGATGATGATGGCGGGTCACTAGAGTCAATTTATTGACTGTGTACATTGTTATCAATTGAGAAAGTTTAAATACACCGGTGTGTATACATAAATACGTATTCATATTTATGTGAATTGAACATGCATATTATGGGTTATTCAATACAGATTTACATTCTAATAAGAGTTGAAATACTGCTAAACGAATATATAACTCTAGGTCTGCCTTTCGTCTTTTACTGATGTACATATGCATAGCAAATGTTTCATTTTATGCTGACTACGCTATTGTATTGAATGACCTTCTCAGCATGTGGATGCATTTTAAAACTAGAAACTGCACTGCGTATAATAGTCATGAGTGCAGCGTGGAAAGGTAGATTGTTTATAATTTACAATCTTTTACTTTGGTAATGCTTGATTTACAAACCACATAATACATAATATATGTGTTTTGATTTTTTTTCTTTCATAGAATTTGAAGTAAAATTCAATCTAGTTTTAAAGTTTGGCTTCTGTCGATGCAAACTTCACTGCTAGGTTTTGTCTCCCCTAATTATTACCAACAACGTTTTTATATTTTTAAATAAAAGAAACTAACAAACAAATACAGAAGAAAATCTCGGGTTTTTGAAAGTAAAAGGAAGTTTTAAAATTCAAATAAGGTGGAAGAACAAATCTTTGTGCCCAACAAGTAAACTACGCTTTTCAGAATAACGTTAGCAAAAAGGATAAAAATTGAATGGGCCATTACGGGTAAAAAAACTACAAAATGTCTTGATTTTGCAGCCATAATATGTGAAAAATCATATGCAAAACATATAACCCTAGAAATTTTGGGTACAAGTCTGAAAATCTCATCGGAATGAAAATTGGACGTTCTTTAGTTTCATAAACTATGATCAATGACTTGAGGAGTTTTGCAGATATTTTGCATTTGTCATTAAAATACCAACGTCGTAAGTACTATAAAAGTGAATACCAGTATACCGTTAGTAGAAATGCTAGAAATAAAGAAATGATGGCCAATGGATATGAACAAGTTAACAAGAACACAAGACGATGAGAAGAGGAAAATGGGAACGTGTAAGGATCCATTTAAAAAGGCTGGATGAATGTCAGGCCGGCAGTTGGAAGGAATGACAGATGGGTTTACCCTAAGCCAGTGTCGTTCCAGCAATGGCATCAAGGCCATCACTGTGATTCTGAAGATTTAGATTGGTTGCTCTCCTTGTCTCCTTTTGACATGTCGTCCATACTTTTATTATATGTACTTCTCTTTGGCAATAGTCTCACTCTGCCTTTAACTTTTGAGATTTGCTCAAGATGACATGACTGATGACATGGTCCTTCGACTGTCTCAGCTTTTCCTTCTTTCGTCTCTGTCGTCATCTCGCCATTTTCTAGTTCTTTTTCATGGACTTTTCATTCAAGTAAATTCATGAGCACATACTCCATGGTGACATGTACATGTTTAATGTTCTTTGTCCGATTTCTGTTTTTTCATCGCTACTTTTTGGACTATCTTTTATTTCTTCAATCTAAGCATGAATTTCATATTTCGTCGTATGAGGTTGTGCTTTGGGTTATTTTTCTATTTTTTTCAAGAAACTTCCGTTGCTTCTATTTTTATTCTAATTGAAGAATGTAACATTTTGTAGTGGAAATAGAAGCAGTGTAAATGAAATGAGGAAAATGTTGGTTGGAAATCATCTGAGTGGTACATGCCTGAAGAAATAGAAGAGAGAGACTCACAATCAGTGATAAGAGGATAGGGACAAAAACAAATCCATAAGCGGAAAACGGAGAAAATCGAAGAAATCAGTAAGTCTCCAATATAAAGAGAATATGGGCGAGAAAGAAAGAGGGAAAAAATGTACAAGATAGAAAAGATATGTATACAAGACACAACAGGAATTGGGAAAAATGCTTTTTGAAGTTGATGCATTTATGGTCCATTTTGCGGTAATTTCGACTTGAGTTTATGAGTCATCAAAAAACAAAAGTTGCTGCTCTCATTCCCCCCACATGGCCAGCTTCGTTTCATGCGTGCAATTTTTGTGATTCCTTTTTTCATTTTTTTTTCTCGCCCACCCATTCCCGTAATACGTTTTAAATGGCTTCAATTTACAACAATGAAACTTACGACAGGGGGAAAACACAAAAAATAAAATAAAATACAATAAAGGGTGCAAGAGAATTCATTGGAGAATAAACAAAAGATTTAGATAAAAGGTTTAGGCTCTTACCCTTCTATTTATGTAGGTTTTTGTAATTCTCCAGCGCAAACAATGTAAACAATGGTTAGAAACATTTGTTTCATTGAACAATCGTTATTGCCTTTGTACTAAACTAAAACCATTTCGTGGTTTTACAGTGCTTTACGTTTTTAGCAAAGTAGTGGCTTTCAAAATCTGCATTATTTGATTATTTGAACTATTTTGTTTTCAATTTTAAGTGTCACCCAATTTTCGAAAGCGAGAAAAACATCTATCGAATTCGTTTTTGTATTATTGTAGATTCAAAGCCCGATTTTGCCTTTGATTCCTGTTCACTGTACAGTATAACCAAGGCTTTTCCGATGTACACATATATTCATCTATTGTAGTGTGGCATTCTTTCTTTGCTTTTAAACAGTGAGCAATAAGAGGTTTAGAAAATAATGCAAAAACCTCATCTAAATTTAAATAAAATTTTCCTTGACTGTAATTTGACGCAAAACCTTTTAGCAGCTACACTCAAAATCTTTGAAGTTGTTACTTGAATTTCAGTTTCAATTTCATTTGTCAGAAGAATAGAAAGAAATAGAAGAAAAAAGGGTAAGAAAATCTTTTTCCCCATTCAAATACATATGTTGTATACTAGCAGTTGATACTGTTTGCTCATTGGTATTTGACGATGGTGAAGGTTTTCAGTGTAAAATGTACGTGAAAACATGCAGACATTTAAAATACAGGCTGCGTAGGTCCTTGGACGAGATTTGGCTGCATAGTATTATGTTGTATCTTGTATCGTATTCAGTTGCTCATATTACTAAAGTTGTATACGCTTTAAAAGGATCTTGATTGAAGCATCCTTGTTTGCACAAATGAGACGAACCTTAGAACGACTGTGTATATATACAGTCACATACATATGTACATAGACAGGCAGACAAAAAGAATACAACACAGTACAACATATCTGCATTATACGATTCTATGCATATTGTTATGCTCGTCTGTGAAATCCTTATGATATCTTCATACATACATAACTCGATGCATACTTTTTATACAGATCTGTATGCAATATCTTTAAAGGCAGGGATGGTTTCAGAGAATGGATGGAGAAGCGATTGTTACATATATTCACAGCTTACGAGTTATAGCTCACAGAGAGTAGAGAAACGATGGCTCGTAAAGTGGACCCCATGCTTTAAGTCAAGGAAAAGTAACAATCATGGTTTTCTTATGTATCTTGAACGTTATGTTATACTCGCCATCAACTCTTATTGTATCATCATCTCCCCATGATCTCTTCTCATCTCATCTCATCCCATCTCCACTCATCCAACAATGATACAATCCACTGACAAGAAGTTCTTCTCTATCTTCTGCGTCTTAGCAATGTACAAGAGTCTAGTGCAATGCGATCCTCAGGCTGAGTCTTGAGCTATTCCCTACTCGCATTTTTCTTTGGTTGTTTCTACATACTACGTATTACCATTTTCTCTGTAGTATTTTGTTTTGGATGTAGCTCTAGTTTTAGCTCGTGGCAAGCGCAAAGGCAGAAGAAATGGCAAAGCTCATGACTATGTATTCATATCCGAAATGTCAAGAGCACACAAAATGTCTTACATTTCATTCCATCATTCCTCACGATGCACATAAAATGTTTGTGTACGCATTTGAGTGCTTGAGCATCTCGCTGTGTGTTTCTATATTGCTCCACTTAGCTTTGCAATAATAGTGGAAATACATTGAGCATGGGCATTATATTGCCTGTTGTAGTATTTTATAGGCATCTGTATTAAATTCTTTGTAGTCCTCTTCAAGTTCCCTTCTTCCTAGACTCGTCTTTTAGATGAGTCCAAAGCAAAGCAGAAACTCAGAATGTTGACGCTTATACTACTGTATAATAGGGACAGACAAACCGAGACAGATAGAGGGAGAAGCTCAGTTTAGTATATTCAATTATGTGTATTGCAAAACGGAGTACAGAAATGCGTATGTTGAACAGGCATTGAAATTTCAATGCAAATACTAGACATGTACCAGCTACGTGCTAAGATACATTCACCGGTTTACGGCAAAAGGGAGCTCTTCTTGGAAATGATGAGAGAAGATAATTTAGAAATAAAACCAAAAATTCGACGGCTTTTGGTTTGCCATTTATTAGAAATTGTGAATTATGAATATTTGCCCCTCTCCGCATTCCCATCAACATAACATCAGCATTAACGTCAAGCATAAAGAAACCAAGATCTAGAAACAAATTGCGTTCTTGTACAGTATTACTTTTGTTGGAGAGACGATGCAAAAGAGTGAGTTTCGAAATAAATTCATCGGAGAACTTCATGTTTTTTCTTTGTATCTTCACCCTGTACTAGTGAAAATTGGAAATCGGAGGCAGAATGACTGTTGTTACGCTGGTATCTCTAATAAGATTGGAACAAACAAGAAAATTGAGGATTTTTTGGTTTATGCAGCATAAAGTGCTTTAGTTACTTATACTTGCCTGTACTTGTTTATGCGTTATCGAAATAATTTGGAATTTTCTGCAAGTCTCCGACCAATTTAGCACGTAATTCGCTATCAAGCCTAAATTTTTTAGTACTATATAGTTTGTTGATGACTATTTACCCAAAATTTAACCTTCAACCCCTCATTTATTTTAATTAATCAAACCAGCTTCCTTTTTACTTTCATCCCCCGTGACAAAAGAGAGTAAAAATCAAAGGAGAATTCCACCACAGAATTAATCATCAAAATAAAATGACCATTAGACTTAGAAAAGCTAAACTAGTACAGCTGCTATTTCGCTGTCATACACACCTTCTCAACACATGCACTAAAATTCCATTAACTAGAAAAAACCAAAGCAGATTAAAAGAAATTACGAAACTTTGCTTTAGATGAGAGCGAGAAAATCAATTTTTTGAAAAAGCAACATTTGCCACTCGAATCGAAGGAAAACGTCAGGGTTGGAAAAGTCTACATTTACTGACGCTGTGGGTCGCTTATTCTGCTCAAATGAGTTGGTGGGTTCTCGTTTGGAAGGCGGAAGGTTAGCAAGGGGTTGTGTTGTTAGGTCTAACTTTGCCTCGTATACATTGTATACACACAGAAACAGTGTACAGACCAGATCAAGCAATTGTGCGCAAGAACCGCGAGCCTCACTTCTCTGATTGGATCCAGCTGGTGTGACGTCAGTTTGTATGGGAAAATAACCTGCTATGTGTTTCTAAAGGCTTAGACTGTTCTCTCTCTCTCTCTCTCTTCTTCACTCTGCATACTTTTCCTTTAGATACATGAGAGCATATCATATCACATGAAAGTCATATTGAGCTGAAAGCAAAGCACAAGCATACCCAACGGTTTGTGTATGTGGAATTTCGTGTATTTACCCTTTTCGATGTGTATTGTGGTCATAGACGTACAACATAGACATGGACATACATGCATAACGTACACAAAGAGAACGAGAGAGTGAGACAGAAACAGAGAAGCACACAAGTGAAGGGAAATGTTTAATCCGACGTGCTCTCTTCAGTTTCAGTTTTGATCCGAAGGCACACGTGCTGCAGTGACTTCACGTGCTTCCTTCCCACTTTCCTTACTTACCACTTGCACCTTGACCAAAAAGGTACTCTTGTATACGAATCATCATACAGACACAAAAAATTTTCTCTTTTCCTCTAACCGGCACAATACAATACAATAGTATACCGTAACATAATACACTAAAAATATTTACACAGACACACTCAAACACACATTGTAATTACACTTGTATTATCTAATAACGACTATTACGATTATTATTATTGCTTCTCCTCTCAGCAAGAATAAACTAGGAGGAAGGGGAAAACCAGAATAATAAAACAACAACAACAACAACAACAATTTATTCTACAATTACAATTGTATACTATTTTATTGCAGTGACCACTGCAATAAATTTTTACAAAATATCTATTTCTAATCATCAGTTGTATACAAAGAGTTAAGGAAAAATTATTTGGCAGTTTTGTGACCAGTGTTATGTGTACTTGAAATTGGAATAAAATTCCAAGCGATTGTTGGATTTACAGTCTTTTAAAAGTAGTGTGTATGCAAAAATCGAGAAAAAGGTGAACACCAACAACAACTGAAAAGTTAAAGTTTTGTGCAGTGAACCATTTTTTCGAAAAAAAGTCAATAATTTGCAAATTTTTTACAACAACTCAAACTTGTGTCATTAAATGGTTTGGATTTTTCAGTGATTTCTTGGAAAAATTGTGCTGCTCAGAATTTTTATCCGCTGACAGTTCCTTAAAAGTACCATACAACTGGCTTGGCGACACTTTTCACGATCCACTACAATTTTTCTCAAGCGACGAGTGTTCACTTACAATACTAAAGAAAAAAAGATTTATTTGCAAATAACGTGACTACAAACCATCACACACGTATAAAAAAATAAAAAAAGAAAGAAGGAAGAAACACTGAGAACAGATTAGATTTACTTATGAATTGAGTCACACTGTGTCCTCTAAACTTGAGCTACAATTACGGTTACAACTACAAGCTCTTGTCCATATTAAAGAGAAAAAAATTAAACAACGAACGTCAATATTATTTATGAATAAATAAAACTCTATTTATTTTATTATTATTTATCCTAAGATATTTTGTCAAAGCTGCAACCAAGTATACGAAAAACAAAACTACGAATTAATATATTCCAGTCAGTGTGAAATACTTAAAAATACGATACATATTATAGATTAGCGTTAAGCATAGTGTAATAATTTAGCTGTAGGAAAAAGATAATTTAACCAAAAGCTGATACATGAAAGTAAAGAAAACTAATACAATAACTAAATGCATTAAAAAGTATACCAAAAGCTGACAAAAGCTTGTGAAAATTTTCATGCGACAATTAAGTTATTTGTTCAACTGATCTTCATAATTCATACCAGTGAAATCTATTCCACAATACACTCAAAGTATACGAAGAATATTCTGCAAAAAAGTTTAATGTTAAGACTAAACGCCAAATATTAATAATATAAGAACGATTTATGTATACGATAGGTGCTAAAGTTTTAATTATACATTTTAAGATATAATATAATATATAACTAGTTGAAACTGTGAATGAAAGAGTGAACGAATGAATGACTGGATACTGTGCTTGTAAATCATTGTCTAATTCAGCTTTACTTCATGGATTTCAAAATTTTAATTGTAGTAAGGGTGAATATAGAAAAAATAAATAAATAAAGTCAGATGGAAGCGTCAAAGTGATACAGAATCTCGGTTCAGATTTCATACCGTAATAAATATAAGACATATACAAAGCATTAGGAGGGGTAAAGTGAGACTGTGGAAAGATAGAGTGAAAGGAAAGTGCATCCTCAATTCGAACTGTGACAAAGTGAAAAAGAAAGAGTGAGACAGCAGTCTCCCCATAAACTCTACCACACAAAATCACAATCACAATCAGTCAAAATGATGAACTCTTATTTTGAGCAGAGTGGCTTCTATGGCACTCCATCGTCCTCAGATCAGTCCTACAGATTCCCAATCGGATTGGGAATGTCCCCATACGCCCAACAACATCATACCCGAGCCCCACAAGATTCACCGTATGATGCAACGGCAGCCGCCTGCAAACTCTATTCAGCACAGAGCCTCGGAGAGTCCCAACAAGGGTACAAATTGGACTGTAAAGACAACGGACAGAACGGCTACAATTCCAAAGACTTGGGAGGTGGAGGTGGAGCAGGAGGACCTTCTTCAGGATGGCAAACAGGCACCGGTACCGGCTCGACCTCTTCCAGCAGTGGCGTCCCAGTCAGACCCGCCGTCTGTACTCCAGATGGAAGATACGCAACGCCGGGTCACCCCGCCACCGAACCAACCAGTCCCAGTCGATCTCTCACCTCATGGAATGCCGCCACATGTCCACTCAACAATGGTGTTGTCTCCTCCCAGGCCGCTTCTCAGTTACAACAATCAGCCAACCACACCTTCTACCCCTGGATGGCAATCGGTAATCCATCTTAATCAAAATCGAATTTGTTCTCATAAAGAAAAGCGCAAAAATATTAAGACAAAAGTTGTCATCAAGCTCTGTTTTCTTTCTTTACGGCTGATACTGATGCCAACCTTTTTTGTTTTTTCATGAATCTCACATTGGAATCAACAGCAGGTCAGTCTTTTATAGGTAATAATACTTTTGTTTTACTTTTCATAGCTTAACACCTCCTACGCATCATTCTGTTCTTTTACTTTCTTTATTTTTACATTTTCATTCTACTTTCAATTTTTTTATTTCTACTTTTCATCTTGATCCAAACTCGGCAAAAAAAATGTCCAGCTGTGCATATTTTCATACAAGTCATGATTAATTATTCATCATATGTTGCACACCACTTTCATTCTGCTAAACATATAACCATATTATACGGTCAAACCATACAAGAAAAAAAACAAAGAAGAAGGGGGAAACTAAAGAAAGGTAGAAAAAAAATTAATATAAAGTTTTTGGGCAAAAACTTTGGTTTAAAAACTTTCCATAATTCTTTCTCCGAGAGTAATAACTCTTGTTCCTGGTCTGAAGAATAGAAAGAAAGACGGATGAGTCTGCCAAAGTCAACTCCAGAGCAAAACCGCAGAAACGGGGGAAATTTTTCCGTGTAGTTATACATCTAAAGAGAAAGGAAAGGAAGAATGAAAGGAGAGAAAGCTTGAAACACTTGAGACGACTGAACTGACTTTATTTGGCTGCTCCTGTGTGTATAAAATGTACAATATATTTCATAAGTCGTTGATATAGAGGAATGAGGAAGAGAAAGACAGAGAGCAGTTGCTGCTAAACACAATGTGAAAGAGGGAATCGTGAGGCAGAAGTGCGGGGTACGATACAATGCAGTGCAATACAATATAGAATATACAATGCGGAAAAAGAGGATGAAGGGTGTAATTTTTCTCGTGATTTATTACTCCATGCATTCCCCATTAGGCTAATAAAGCCCTTATACCATAATGAGAATCGAAATAATCTTTTTCGCCCGCTACAGCTAATATTGATTCTATTCTCTATTTTCTGTTCTTCTGGCCGTATAGTAAAAATAGAAAAAAGTAGAAATAGATATAAGGGCAAGGAAAAGCAAATGCAAGGGCAGAAATAGCTATACAACTACATGGAAATAGTAGGAAATAGCCAAAAACCAAAGACTGACAATCTTTCACCAACGTCCCTAGTATTAGATTTACAAGTTTCTCCGGTAAACTGCTATTTTGTTTTCACTCAATCCTAAACTAAAACCAACTAACTCAATTTCTTCTCTCTCTTTCTCTCTCATTTCTCAGTGTGTGGGCTCTCTTTCTCTCCGTTACAACATGTTTGCGGCGTAAGAGGGGTCAAATCAAATTCAAATAATTTGCTATCTGATCCATACAATCTTACCTAGAAAATCGCTCAATTATAATTAGAACTGAGCACCGTTTAAAAGAAGCTAGGAAAACAAAAGAAAACAGTGAAACGACACAATATGCCTACATTTATACTCACAAGAAATTCCATTGGACTTGTCCACTATTTGAATATACACGATTCATACGGATCAGGATATTTCTGCAAATTACGAGCACGCAACCCGTATACCATGTGTTTTGTACTTGTTCGGTGAGCCGCACGGTTTTTTGGAGCGTAGCCTGGCTTAATTTCTATGGCACGCTTTTAATTCGTTGTACACCCCAGATATGAGATTTTAATTGCATTGTATAATTTTCCTAATTGTACAACATGGTATAATATAGCGTACACAGTACACATACGTGTATAATATGCATTGAACAAAAAGCTTGGAAACATATAGTTACAAACTATATTTCAGCTCATTTTACAGTCCGGCAGTCAATCAAAAACGTTTTTGCAAGATCAGTTTCCAAGTCAACAAACTGATATCTGGACATTTAATGTCATTGTTTTGTATCGAGTTAGATACGTTTACGACAAGCTTTTGTATCATGATACCATGGCAATAGTTTATAGCGAGTGAATGAAATTTTCCTACTTATAAACTGTCAAAAAATCAGTCTATTAACTCGATTGAAGACATCAACTCTCGCTTGTGAACACCGACATAATTGCTCTTCAATGCCTTGCTGTATGTTTGACGGGCAGCGATTAAGGATCAGAAGTTAGTTTGAGAACCACAAAGTGTACACACATACACTTGTAAAACTCTGTGGTTACATTCACTTTATTGCTTCTTTCACATAGTTCTACATGGGAAAAAGTAAATAAAGAGTCGGTGGCTTTTCACAGAAAGAAAGTTGACAAGTGTATTACACGATTTTTGGGCAGTTATTGCATCCATGTGTTGTGTGTGTACATGTGGGGAAACGATAGATAGAATTCAGAATGCGTACAGTGAGCACATATAGCCGAGGGTCTGGATGATAAGGAGTATATAAACATAAACAGAATGAAAAAGGTCATAAAAGCACCCGCTGCTAAATCCTTCAAAATGTAGCATACATATAGCTGATTCTGTGTATACAGTTGAAGGTTGGCCACTTGATATATAGGAAAGCAGTCATTAGTAAACTTTTGGTTGCTGATACTGAGACGCTGTTCTTCGAAACCTTAAAACATTGGTTAGTTAAACTCCTTTATGGAAGTATTTTCATGAAATCGAATAATTTTGACGAAAACAAAATTTAAGTGAGTTGAAAGCGGAAGGAGTGAAATTAATCCCCTGTGAGTTTCTTATATAAATGCTCCGAGTTGTGCGTTTCGATTTCATTTTAATACCAGAGATCTACTACCTGTGCGTACGATTGAAACTAGCGTAACAAAAGGCAGAGTACAAGAGAAAAGAAACAGAAGAAATGTACGTGTATAGTGTATACAAACGAGCTCAATGAATGAACAAAAAGTCTATAAAATTACTTATGAGTTTTGTTTCTTACTCAATGTATACACACTTATATACACAGAGGCGCTGCGGCCACCACACTTACTATGCATCTGCTTCGGATATATTGGGTCATAATAAATAAAAACCGATTGTAACCAACAGCGAGGAAAGTACAGGGGAAAATAAGGAGAGTGAATCGTATGAAAGAAAATGTTAGAATATACAAACGTGTTCTATGAATGAACGAAGAGTCCATAAAATTACTTATGGGTTCTGTTTTTTACGCAGAGGAAAAAGAGGAGCGTAAAATATACCACAACGATAGAGTTATACTTAAAGAAACGTAAACTTGAACGTGCTCAAATGAACTAGTGAATGTAGTAGAATGTGTAAGCATTTGTGTGTTGAGCGGTACTAGTGCTGGTGCATTGATGATGTAGACGGTGTAATATCAAGACAATTTGGTTAAATGAATCAATTTGATTCTATTTGACGCGCCATTACTATTACAATTATTATTATCACTCCTATTATCATTACTATTATTATTATCATCGTCATTATTATTGTTGGCGATAACATTATTCTTATAGTTGTTGAGTAAGGTTGTTGTAGGTTGAAGAGGTTGGTTTACGATTTCATTTGACTACCATCACCACATACACACACACACACGTAAAGCCTACATTGCACACTCTCTTTATTTCACTTTTACTCTACTCTATGGAACACCACTTGGCTCTAACTTTGACTTTACAGGTTGTTTTCTGCTCGTAAACTCGTAATTCTTTTCCCTTGGTTTTCACAACCCGGTTTATGATCATTTTACTATATGGGGAGAACTGCAAACTGACTGTGAGTCAAGTCACCGAATAAGTGTGTATGTGTGGAAACATTCACTTAAATGCTTGCGTTTGGGTGAATCTCGTTTTTGGGTTACGCTATTACGTGTGTAGAGCTTGCTGTGTAATAAAGCTGTGCTACAAAAACACACATGCATACATACTTGAAAGGCTCCCTGCTTTTCTATCTCGTATGTTAGAAACAACCATTTAAAAGCCATCAAAACTTTGTCCTCCGTCCTTTGTTCTTATTAGCTGTTTACGAGCATTCTTTTCCCAATCAAAACAAAGTTAATCCAAGGGGCCGAGTAACTCATTGTACATACAATATAACTTTAGTAATATAAAACCTAAAAAATTCAAAACTGCAAAAACAATGTCATCTCCATTGAATATAAATTTCTACCATATTAGTTTATAACGAGTGGAAAAACATGTGGAGTTTAATTTCCGACAAGTTTATGAAGTGCTGTCACATCTGTAAAATTGTAAAATTTCTGCAACAAGTCATGTTATACATGCGTCAAGCATCAGGCCGACCGAACGCCAGGAATTCCAACACCAACATTTAATGCATAAAAAATCGAGAAAATATTGTACTATTCTGACTACGTTTCATAGCTCGTAAAATCCCATTAAAGTCTTGTGCTTCGTGGAAATATGTACACATGTTTAGTATTAAAGTTGAAACAACTGTGAAAATAATCTCTTCATATCCACACTTCTGTTTTGAGATTATGATGCTGACGACGACAAGACGAAAGCTATAACTTTGTCGTAAACTTTTCCCACATACAGCATGAGCATGAGCCTTCGCATAGTTCGTTGTCTTGACTTCTTTGCAAAAGGCAATGAAATGCAAAGTGCAATGAATCTGACACATAAACAGGCAACTACACACTATACACGACTGTAGAAAATATACATAATACATTGTACAAAGGCGTACAGAGTACATGGGGAGATAAAAAGATATCAGATCAAAAGACAGGTGGGTTTATGAACAATAAAAACCCCATTTTTTTCCTTTCCTTCTTTCTCTCTCTACATCATGGATTACCCTTATTTTATTCCACTTTATAGAGTGTAAACATCGGAACAATTGTACGCCAATTTTTATGGACTTGTGTAAATACGTGCGGGCAAATGGCAACTACAGTAACATCAGTTTCTATGCTTCAAAGTCAAATAAAGTTGTAACATTTAGACTAGACACTCCAGCAACAAGCTAGTTTTTACATGTTAACATGTACAATGTACATGTTGATTGTAGGTATTAAAATGATACTAATAAAATGAATAATACTTCCTAATGGAAACGAAAATTAACGATTAGTTTTATTGTTTTGATTATTATCGTCAGCTGAGCGAATCTAAATAGACAAACTTTCATCATCATTGCCCTAATCACATTCTTTGTATTATTATGATTATAATTATCATTTGTTTTATTATAGTTACATAATAATAAGGTTCAAGACAAACTATTTTCTACTGCACTTGACTTGATGTTGAATAATTATCATTAATGTGACATTGCCCTTCCTTTTTTTATGCATATAAATTCAGATGGAGATCAACCTTGATTTTGTCTCTACCATTCAAACGACTTGTGTAAAATGCACGAAAGCACAACTTTTATCGGTTCGCGAGTAGAGTGTACGTGTACATACCAAAAGTGCATTTGGAATTGGATTTGCATATTATGTGTAGGTATATTATGCATATGCATAGCCACATGTTTATCTGCACGTTTACTTTTATAGTGTGGGGTGCTCAATGAATAGCCGTTAGCTCGATTCAGTGCAGCGTGAAGCTTGTATCTAATATCTAGAGCAATTTTGAGCAATAATAATAATACCCACTCTACCCTCTATCCCTATATATAAGCGTAGGGAGTGAATAGAGTAGGTAGTGTGTATCTAATATCGAGTATCCAGCATGCACCGTACTGTATTCGACCTCTCCTCTCCGTCTTTCCTCCTCTCTTTTTCTTGATGTTACGGGAGAGAGAGAGAGAAAATCCAAACATTAATATCTTTACGCAGTTGGTAATTGTAGTCAATGCAAATTTTAGTTGATAAAATAAGATTTTGACAACGCTCATTTGTTCTTTTGCTTTAAATATATCAACTTTACCAACCAATTTTTGATAGATTAATAAAAGTATTATTGGAAAAGTATATGTTGTAATAAAGTGTAGATTTTAGATTACAAAGGAAAGCGAGAGTTATACATTGGTCATTTGTTCCTTTCGGATATTGAGTGTATTCAAATTTGTAATCCATTATCCTGATAAGTCTAATGTGTTGTTGGTCTCTTTTCACTACTTACTATTCTCCGCTTACCTTGTTTCTTGTCCCATAGTTTAGGTTTTGGCTCATTTTATTAAAACATTAATCATTATGTATGTATATTTTAAATGAGGAACGACGACATGGGTTATGAAGGACTGTGTAAGAATAAGCGCCGCGTATGCATGTAAGCAGTGGAGCTTTAGTTTGGTTTGGTACTGTAGTGTTCTGTAGCATTTAGTGTTTTGTATATTATAGAGATACGTATGGATATGAACAGAGCTGAAGGAATACTGTTGGCAATATTTTTCCCACCCTTTTTACCATCGTTGCCGGCTTTCATTTTCGGGTTCTCCTGGTTGCTCCCCTTACTGTGTGCTGTTCGGCCACTCTACACG
The DNA here is from genome assembly GCA_034698285.1 of Sminthurinus bimaculatus. Classification (NCBI taxonomy): domain Eukaryota; kingdom Metazoa; phylum Arthropoda; class Collembola; order Symphypleona; family Katiannidae; genus Sminthurinus; species Sminthurinus bimaculatus. The sequence continues at coordinate 20,488 of JAQIVE010000374.1, read as the reverse complement.
GTTCACGTTTGTATCACGCGAGCTCAGCTAGTTCCTCACTCTCGTCTTCATCCGTATGGATACATATAAGAACGAAACAAACCCAAACTCAAACCAAACCAAACTACACCACGCAGTCAGTCAGTCAGCATTGAGTTCCTCTCCTGCTTTGAACTTGGAAGGAACTCGACAAAGTCTTGTACATTGTATTTGAATCCATTCTATGGATAAACGTTGCATGGTAAAGCTAGTAAAAGCAAAGGCTCAAGCTTTGCCTTGCTTTTGCTTTCGGTTTGGTCTCAGTTTCAGCTTGAACTGGAAACTTTGTGTAGTGCGAGTTTCCTCTCTAGTTCTTTACAATATGTATCTACATGGAACTTTTTGCTGTGCTTTTTTCCCCTTCGATGAATGATGACGATGACGGCAAATGGTCTCTTATTGATCTGACGATTACAAACTGTGCAGTCATATATGTGTTTTTCTGAGGTACATTTTGTTTTTCGTTTCACATGCTTTAGCTCTGATGAGCATCAGCAAGAACAGCTGAACTTATATACCAAGTGACACACTGGGCTTTTCTTATTGGTATAGCCAAGGATTAAATAAAAAAAGATTGTACAGTGTCGTTTCTTATTAATTCGTAATCCACCAATTTAAATACAATAGCCACCAACTATCGATAGAACATGATATTGTATAATATCCATCCCAGAAAAACACAGAATCAAAATTTATTAATAAGACACTCAAAGTAAATACAACAACATCAACTTGAAACAAATAAAGTTTCATAAATTCTTTTTCCGTGTATAAACCTACAACAACAGGCCGCATCACAATGTATACGGAATCTTGCAAATAAAAGTTCTATATAAAAGGAATCAATATTATTGGCATATCTGCAGCGTCTTGCAATAGCTGTATACAGCCAGTCGAACTCAACTAGATTACATTGCATTGAATTGTGTTACAATTGAAAATAAACTGGAAAGAATGGACCTGGAGAGTTCAAATGCAAGTCAATTGACTTGAACCCATACCGACCACAGCAAGGCCAACCACAATTCGCTCAAACCGAGAAACTCCACTGCGTGTAGGCTATTTTGTTGCATACCGAGGCAGTTGTATTGCTTCGAAGGTTTCAACTTTGAAGCCGGAAAATCAGAACTCTGAGCAATTGTTTTTAAATATCATGCCTCTACTGAATCGGCTATACGATTCTACTTTGAATTCCTCGTTATTCTTGTAAATACGTAAGAAGGAGTCATTTTTTTACAAATTCAATATTTAAATGCTAGCAAAGGTGTATTAACTGAAATGTTCTACTCGCACACTATATTGAATGATCTTTTTAACACTACATTTATTTTTTTGTCATACTAAATAAAAATATGTAAACATGATGCTAATCTTGTTTTGTCACTACGATATACTATTGTAGCACACGAGTCATTACTGTGAATTGACTTGTTTATCTTATCTCTATTTTCATTTCTGTCATCGCCATAATAATAATATTATTATTAATATCATTTTTATTATTATGATCCCATTAACCCAAGTTTGTTTCAGTTGATCACCATGGCTGACTGACAGACTGACTTAATGGCCGGGTGGAAAATTCGAGGAGTGAAAATAGTGCTGTCTTTTTTTCCCTGTGTCCCAATAATAATACCAATCACCAAGTTACAAGTTGAGGGAAAGAGAGAGAACATTGAGATTGTAACCATTATTGTTATGCCTATAAGGATGGCGATGGTTTCTTTATGTACATTAGATGGTCGTTTTGTATTGTCATAAAGAAGCAGCCTTGACTGACCTTGCCTTTGCTCCCTCAGTCAACATGAACATGAACATTTAATACCTCACTATCCCCTGAATATAACATCTGTACTGACTACATGCATACCAACCTCGTGCATATGCAGGCTAACAGACAATTACGGTTGCATATTTCCCATTTACTTTTTTATTCGTCTGTTTTCTTTTTTTATGTACAGTTTATCGCTTCAAAGCTCACTAATATTGACACACACACCATGCCATATCGTGTACATTACATGCATATGAGCGTTTTGTTTGTTTGTTGAGGTAAATGTGATAGTGATGGGATACTTCTCATCTTCATACACGGAGAAAATACAAAATCATGTACACGACCTACCACTTTCATCCCTTAATGTAAACGAAACGTACATATTGTGTATAAATATAAAGTGTGTTTACAACTTATCCTTAACGTCATAAATATGTACACATAACTGAACGTAAACAGGTCTGCAACTCCAGTTTATTGTACGTACATAAACTCAAACTACCACAATACTTATATGAAAGCATACACAGTCTAAATGTGCATAACACATTGTACACACATACATGAATGCGGACGTACCGCCTGGTCGTTAAAAAGGGCCATAAACTGCACCAACACCACTACTCTATGCACACAATGTGCATTACGTAGCTCCATATCCACTACGGTTTTTCATACTGAGGGTTTAACAACTCTGCGTATTTTGTAAAAGAAAAAATTCAATGAAATTTAAACCACGTGTCCCAGAATCATAATAAAAATAGTAATAATAATTATTATTATGTATGCATCTGAAACTTCTTGACATCACCTTTTAATTTTTTGCCTCTATCATATCTATTTTATTACCACTCACTTTGGTGTAGTACACTTGTGCTGTACAACATTTGGCAAAGCCAAAGCAGTTTAGAGGAAAAGCGAAAGATCAATGCATTTGTGGTTGTGCATTAGAGATAGATACATGAGGACACTTGAAACAGAAACCAGTACGTCAGATGATAAGAATAATAGGTACTACAGCATTCGACTACTGTTGTTAATACAAATTACAATGAGAATGCGAATACGAATACGAATACGCATACTAATGCTCATATGCAATCTGTGGAGAAGCTAAAAAGGAAGAAGGCATAGAAGAAAAAAACTTCTGTTTAATCCTTAACAGAAGGAATGGGTTCTATACATAACAACTATGAAAAGAGAATACATTTGAGGTTAATGTTTCTCAAGCTGATTTATTGACATACCATTCATGTCCATCATTTTTCCTCGTCTTTTCCATCCCCATACTCGACTTACTACTATAAGCAGTACTTACTACTGTGATACGCATATACGTAAGTAAAAATGTACATGATCAATGTACAAATGTACACTTATGAGAGATATTACATTTCCATTAACTATCTGCATTAATGGGGTATACCTACTGTTTATTTGATCAAGTCGAGTCATCAACTGGCAACTAAATAGATGATAAGTCGCCTTTTATTGCAAAATATGAGCGGAGACCACATTCTTAGAATTTTTTCCGATATAATAATACATATAACTAGAGACAGGAAGAAATAATAGAAGTGATGTAGACAGAAATTCAATCACCGGATATTGCTGAAGAGAAGAAAATAAGAGAAAGAAGAGATGGTTGACTAGTCGTTTTATTATTAGCTTTTATTCCATGATTAAGCTTTATTACGGTGTAGGAAATTTGTTTTTGTTTTTTTGGACGGAGAGATCCGATATCCTTATGTATTTAAATACCTGCTCGAGAATAATGGCGTATAAAATGATATTTTATGCATGTGACTAAATATGGATGCACGGACATGGGTACAACATGGACAGCTTTTATTGTATTTTAAACCAAATCCACATCTAGCAAATACAATACATTCAAGCTGAGCAGTCTGTTTTACACAAGTGTCTTTGCGGACTCTGGAATGCTGCATAGAAAGGGTGTAACTCATGCCTCATGTGATATTTTATACATGCGAATAAATTCATAAGAAATATTGTACTTTATAATGCAAATGTGGACGTAGCCATAGGGACAGAACAAGTTGTGATTTTCAGTGTATGATATCTGCTTTTTATTCCATTTTCCATTTTTGCCTTAGTGCTCCTCTGCTCGTTTTAGAAAGAAAGATATATGACTTTGTCTTTGTGTTTCCAGTACAAGTACAATGTATACGGTTAGCAGTATGCATCTATTTCTCGGTTCGGTTCGTCCTCAGTGTTCCTCTTACTTCTTGCCTCCTTGCATGCTTATCCTTCGCATTTTATTTCTTTCTCCGATACCATGAATGAATAAACGGGCAATAAGAATTTACAATAGGAGCAAATACCTTGGGAAAATTTAACTTCACAAACTTTCAAGCAAATTCAAGCATACGTCAAGATTTAGTTTTTGTTAAAATTAGTAACTTTGAAAGGGACGTAGCCGATTAAATTTTTCCAGTAAAATGATCGAATTTTTTAAAAATAAAGTTCTTTATAATCTAACTTTTCCTTTGGCTGATACGGCCTTATATATCTCAAATTTTTCACATTTTTTTAGGAAATTTAAGCTATTTAATCATACAGTCAGAGGAAAATTTGATTTGTAAAGCACACCAAAAACAATTTCAGCCGCGACATTTTCCTTAGGGTACATGCTCAAGCTGTAGTGGGACACTGTTTTCTGATGATATTATGAGTGTATTATTGATGTACATGTGGAAAAAGAGTAGGGCTCAAGGAGACGTAATCTTTAATGGGTCAATGTAGCGTGCATAATGCAAATGTGCATGCCGACTGTATATATGTGAATTTCGGATAAGCGCTGACACAGGGGCTTATAAACTGAAGTTTGACTAGCGATGACAATTTTAAACAATCCCGGTCTCTCGAGTCGCACCAATACTAGTGATACTAACGTTGACGGTGAGAGAAGTATTTAAATAGCTTGTAAACGCTGTGGTGCATTTTGTCTAAGGTTTTGATTGAGTTGTTATTGAAAGCAGTTGTCAGACGATAAAAATTAGTTTAACCTTGTTACTACAGGTTAAAATTGTTTTTTGATAGCTCCTCGACCATTAAAGATTACGTCGTGCACATATGCGCAATTTATCTAATAATGCTTTCCGCTAAACTTGACGCGTAAAATGCAGAACAAAAGAAAGATGAAAAAGAAACAAGGTGGTTGCCCTTAAATAAAATTACTACTCATTTTACATTATAATATGTGGAAACAAAAACGAATATTTATGTAGGCTTAGGAGAGAGTCAAAATGAGAATAATAATAATGTTCCAAACTATGCGATAAAGAAACAAATTCTAAACTACTCTTTATTTACGCCATTTAATTGTATGCGTCACAAATAAGGTATACATACACACACACATACATCACACATATAAATATGTGTAAAAGTACTATGGTGGTGTTTAGTGAAAAAAAATGAGCGTGAGTACACAATAGATTTATTAGCAAAAATTAATGTAATCCATCATATATAATGTATGTGACTAGATGAGTGCACACTGCAACCTATGTATTTTGAATTGAAATATGACAATTTTAATAGCTATTCCGATTGAAGTCCATAGAAGAAACAATTTGACATGTTCTATTGTCGTTGTCATTTCTCCCAGTTGTCGCCTTACCTACTTGAATGTAGACAAACTACTTTACGATGACATTACCTGACCCACATATCCTGTTTGTATATGTGTTTGTTTAAAAGTATGTAAAGCTTCATTTTTGCATTCTCGTTCCTCTATTCCTCTATTTAACAATTTGTACGTACAGTTTGTTCCATTTATTTATTCAATTCGCTCAACAAACTACATACTGCTTCTGTTCACATGTATGCAAATTGAACAAAGCACAAATACAAACACACGCATAGATTTACAAAATTATGTTTCTTTTCTGCAAAAGCGAAAAAACAAGCAAATTCACAATAAATTTTGTTGCCTTTAAAATATGTAATGAGATGAAATACGGATACTGAGCCTTTTAGTACACTTTTTTCATATACCTCTGCCTGTACAAAGCATATAGACAATAGAGAGAAATTTTAGTTGTCACAGATAGGCATTTCTTGATATCAATTACCATCATGTCACTTTTTATGTAGATTTGCATACTTTGTCGTGATTTTCAGCAAAAACACGAAGAAAATACACCTTCTATATGTTTCTACTCTTCTCACATTTACTTAAAGTATGAGGTGAATGTATTTATTAATTCCCAGCTATGCTTTATGTCGATACAATCTTGATAGCCCTTAAAATAATTTATTTTGAAGAAAAATCAATTTGCACATATTTCTATGCCGAGTTACAAGCAATCACATACATAAAGATCAAAAATCTACCATTTTAAGGCGGAATGTTTACATGCAAAATGAGTGACTTGGCCTGGAATCATCTGGAGCATAAAAATACATTAAAGTCATGTAATGTAGTTATTCTCGGGGTTCATCAAGCATAGTGGTGTTTTTTATACTTTGAAAACTGTACGCATACATAAAAAAATTCTTTATAAGGCCTGCAAGGTAAAAAGGCGAGGAGGACTTTCCGAAAAGCTATATAATTGTCGCCTACAACCATATTGTACACCAACGACAAAAGTAGACAATTTTTTAGACATCTACAACACTGCCAATAACATTACAAATTACACACCTACGCTCAATCATGTTGAATGAATGAATGTTGTTGTTTCCCTTTTGTTTGTAGTTTTTTTATTTTTTACTAAAGTTATCAAAAGGATGCAACCAAAATCAATAAATAAAAATTTTACTTTCAAGTATATAGCATTGGAATATTTTACAAAAATTTTCATTGGAATATAGGTTTGTTTTACAAATATTCTACATGCCAGCAAGGCTTCTATTACTTGTATACTTTTTCATTATCGTACTATATGCTTGTTGCAACAAAATATACACTAAAACCAGTATTATGTATGATTTAACATAGCCTTGGTTAATTGTATTTTCACACAAAAGATCAGGAAAAAATCCACCATCCACAACAATGAAAACATACAAAATACAAAACGTGGAAATTGATGCAAGATGCTGGTATAAAATACACATGGCTTGAATTTAGCTTTTCGTGTAATACATTTACGCGTCTAAATCACAAGGAGGGCTGACAAAAACTTTATTAATATATTTTAATGCTCTAATTGTGGGCTCCTCGTCAACTCGTGTAGATACAAGGTATAAAAAACTAACGAGAATGATTTAAAAATTATTTCATGTAGAGGAAAAACACAATCACAATAATTATTGCAATCTTAATTTTTGCACAGTAAAACTACAAGTTGTTTGTGGATTTGAAATTTAATTCAGCGCACAACTTTGAGGATAAGCCAAAGAATATTATAATCAAGTCGTATGTAAATTGATCAATTACATTCGGGGGAAGTTGGTGTTATTCTACAGTAGAAATCTTACTGGGGAAATTTGTCAAAGATCCGGGTTCCCCTATATTATACGTACGAAGGATACACATTACACATGTTTTGCTTACTTATATTATATGCAGACATCCAAGAATGGCCTTTGCCAACCAGCTGGGGGAAAATTTTATATTGTACACTAGGCTTTCACAGTAGTATCTCTTCCCAGACGGTTTATCAACTCCACAAGAAAATGTGCATATTCAGCTATTAAAGTACATAGGGGAAGATGTAAAAAAATTGGCATGATATTTTGCGTCTCATAAATTTTGTGTGACTGTCTTCGCACGAGTTGGATCACATAGTGTAATCTTCCCAGAAATATTATTTCTATTATGTTTTTGCCTCTTTTTCTCTTCGCTGCTTTGCTTATGTTCCCATGTATGTATTGCGATACTATGCACTGTAAGGCCTCTGAATGTTTTTGAGATATTCAACTACCTTCTCCATGGTTTATTTGAGACAAGAGGAAAGAAGTACCAAACCAAACACAAGATAAAATATTACATTCGTGTTCAAACACTCTATAAAGTATTCCTCAAAAAAATGATGGTTCGGATTTTTAATTTCCAAACAAGCAAACAATGAAAGAGTTATTGCAAAAAATATGAACAAATTTCAATTCAAACACACGATGATGTGTTCTTCTTTGGAGCCTTCGAACTCAATAGGTATATTGATTGTGTCTGCAGTTCAAAGTACAATGAAACACTACAAGTGAGCATGTCTGGTTAAGAACGCGGAAAGAAAAGAGAAGCAAGGCAATAATAATAATATCTGGAATAGAATGGGCAGTCCATAAATCCTTGAGAAATAAGAAAGAGTAGAATGTCACATAAAAATACACATGTTAACAATACAGCTTTTTATTTAGTTTGTGTGAGTGTGTAAACGGGGATGAAACGGTATATTGTATATTGTCCACGGATGGATGGAGTATGAACAAGTTTTTGAATTTTCCCCGGAAACGGGAGTCTTTGCCTAGATGTGCTGGTTAGTTGTAGTTACACTCATACTTGTGTGTCGCCGAGCTCTTCGGTTTTCGATCTTGGCCTGCGGATCGTACACATTTTATTCGGTGTAACCATATGAACCTCTATTATTACTCATATTACTATTATTATACTCCCACATCATTTTATTCATCTCTCAACTATTCTTGGCGAAATTCAGAATAGATAAATACTCACAGAACAGAAATATAATATACAAGTGCATAGAGCTACATACGTATAAACAGTATAGACTGTATATTGTCATCACCCAAGCACAAGTTGTGCATTGTTATCAATTGGAGAGAAATTTATTTAAATTAACAATAAATTCAAGTCTTCCTTCACCTGAAAACGAATATCAGCCCAGTCAAATATGAAAGATGACATTTTTATTTAAAATTTGTAAATATACTCATTTCTTATTTCGGCGAGACACTCACAATTTATTTCATGTAGAAGGTACTACGGATTCATAATATTTTATGAGTACAGGTGAAGTCTTAAAGGCTTTTGAATTAATGGATGCTCCATGAATAACAGTTAGTATTGCTGACATAGTTTTAAACTAGAGAGATTAATAGACGAGCTTTCAGTATTATTTCTCATTACAACACAGTCTCTGGAAATCAAACTATAATCACTGCTTTGAGGTTCCTATGAATTTCTCAAACTAAGAGGACAGTTTTGCTGTGTTTTGTACTGCGAAAAAACGTGCACTTGTTTCCTTTAATATAACTGAGGTTGTAAAATATTCATCCAGAAAGACACATAAAATACAGTATAACTTCATGAACTCAAACGGAGATGATTATTTTCCCTGAGATCTCGATTTTCAAGTCTTAATAGTTACCATAGAGTGAAACAAGTGGAGGAAACGACAAAGAAAAGCAAAGCATACCTATTTGTAAAATAGCTTAGAATAGCCATAAAGTCATGATATATCATTTTCCCCCGCTTTTACTTCACTGAGATCAAAATCTGCGTTATCACCATGTACATTTTTGACTACGGGAAATCATGATGGCATCCTTCTCGGTCAGTTTTACAGTTTATTGTGTACAATGAAATGTTACTATGCTCTGTTCTCTGTGGCTCCTGATTTGAATCAGTTATGCATGCATAATACATATCTACGTTTTATTGTTTTGTATTTTCAAGAATCCCGACCTACGATCACTAAGTAATTGCCTGCATATGAATATTCCTTTAGTCAATTTATTATACTAATTTTATTTGCATCTTTTACTGACTAACTAATACAACACATCACGAAGCAAAAAGGAACTTACTGCATTTTAGCATTCTTCTACGATTACGGGTAATTTAATTACAAGACTCCGCTGAAAACATCTTCACTGCATAACATTACGTAAATAGCTGTAACATTACGACTACAAAAGAGGAGGGTGGAAGGCGACAATTTATGGATGTTGTGTAGAGCCGATGCCATGGTGTGATAAATATCTATCGTAATGAATAGATTTTCAATGATGACGAGGAAACCGTTGGGGCAATGTGGCTTAACACCAGCAACAAAAAGCACTGAACCGTATTGACTCTGTCAATGTGATGCGTTCTATGTACTGCTTAAGAGGCCATTTGAATTTTGACGACGTATTTAAGTCCATGGAGAGACAATAATTTTGATTTTGATGTGCCGGAGCATGAGTCACAGACGAGTATACATATACAGAGTCAAGAGCTTCGTCACCTTTTGCATAAGCACAAACGAATTATTTTAGTGACCAGCTAATTCAATGCGATTGAATAAGATTTGCTCTGCTAAACATAAGAACTTGATGCTTATCTTACGACTTTCTTGATGTAGGTCCAGGAATCTCACGTTAATTTAATGTTTCTCTCATCCCAATACGAGCTCTATAAATATAAATACAAAGAGCAACACAGTAATAGCCAGTCACAGACCTGCTTTTCTCTTTTGTTTATGAGTTGATTTGAATGTGATGAATTTTCGTCATTAGTGTATTTTAGTATTTCTTATTTAGCGCAGAAAACAAAAGCACAAAAGAATATAAAGATAAACCAGGTGGATGTGAAAAGACGTTTGGAAGCTTTAAAACAGACGAATTCGCCCCACTGGGAATGTCAGGCTAAAACCTAAATTATGATAAATTCTAGGGGAGGAAGTAAATCCTACGTTACACCATCAGAGGACAGTGTATTTTCCCTCTCCCTATATACATAAGCGCTGTAGACGTATCTCTCTGGCTGCACATACAAAACTCCATAAACAATGCTGGACTATAGTACATATTATATAATTCTTTGCAGGCATAACTTTGACTGTGACACAAAATAAACTAGCAAATTCTCCTCCAAACAATCTATTAATCGTTCCTCCTGTATAAAAGCAATAGAAATACGAACCAGCCAGGAAAGAACATCACCAACACTGAATCCTTGGTGAGTTTTCCCCAAACGGCAATAATATCTTCAGTTATAATCACTTTTACCTTTCCAATGGAACTATTGCTCTTTTTTTGCTACAAAAATTATATCCAACTAAACCAAAAGAAATACTGTTAGCTTGAAAAATATTTTTGTTACTTGTATTAAAAATGTAGAAAAAATATTTAAAATATGTACACTGGCAAGTTTAGTTCTGATGTGCTTCGAAAAACCATATTTGAAATTTAATTGACCAACATAGAGATACAGTGTGTTCAGGTAAGCTTTTCTTGCAGTAGTAAACTAAGGTAAAGTGAATGAAGCTCATCGGATGGAGAAGTATTACCTGACATTTTAGCCGAGGATCAGAAGAAGAGCGGTGGTTCAAAAGGATTTATGCGACTTATTTCCCATGTTGTGAGTGTAAACATACCTCATAATAATAGGTACAGTGTGCACATGTACACTTTGTGTACACGTACATATATTTGCTGTTTCGGTAACTTAAGAATGTCCAAAGTTAGACATTATTTTGTTTGTCGAGTATGAATACATGTATAAGCTTATACGGCCACTAACTACATAAATTTGCTATTGCTATTTGCAACGGATCCACGGACTTTATATGTATACATACTGCTATGGAAAATCATGAAACGGAACTACAAGGAAAATTCTGACACTCTCATGTTAACAATTTAACCATTTACAATATGTACATATTCGCATGTTGGTGAAAGTTCTATTCAATGCAAACCCTAAAAGTCTGCACAATATACCTACTTCCATGCAGTATCGTGTGCATGCATACTTAGGTATATGGAGTAGCGAAGAGAAAGGATAGGCGAGAAGCAGAGAGAAAGAGTCTTAGCGAAACACGGGTGCGTGTTGGAGAGTCATTCTTGTCGAGAAACCAGGTACACATTAGATAAGAATATTTCCCTTCCACGGACAAAACTTGTAGTTCTTACGAGATTTTATTGTGAGAAAATCCCAATCTATTTACACCTGCCATGGTGTAGTCGTGGCTCGTCTACCAAAGGAGAAAGTTTTCTTTGAAAGTAAAAAATCATTCATAGACATGGACATGACATGCACAGTTTGAAGGTGTTGAGGTACATTTTTTTTAAATAGACAGCAAATTTTATGAGGATCAAAAATATTTATTTTATTGACTTGTACTTGTCTTGTCAAATTACTTGGAAATATATTTATGTTACTTTCTGTTTATTCTTCGTCATAATGTTGAAAACTGTATCATTGAGAACTTTTCTCATCCATTTTTGGCAACGTTGAAGGTGTCAATGGATCGTGGTTTTAGGTCGTAACCAAATGACAATAACAATATTGAGTACAGTATACTGATATTTCAAACAGACAGTTCCCATGAAGCCCGTTTTTTCCTGGGGAAACGATAGAGTTTTGCAATAAAGCAAGGCATGCTTTACTAAAGCCCGACACACGAAAGAACAATGCGTGTCTCCCGATGTGTGTGACTTGTGCTTTGATGCAACTTCAACTGATGTTGGACTTGCCTGGATAGCTCAATATAATGCTACGCGACTCTATGGTTTTGCTGTGCACTGAGTTTAGGCCAGAGTCTCAAGTTTCCATTCTCATACCATTTGCCACTGGAACGTTCACATTTTCCTGTAATGGTATTGCGAGTAGGGACTTGGGTCTCAATTTTATCGCCTGCACTATGCCGATTTGGAAGGGTAGAAGGCAGCCACCTTGGAACATTTTAAGGAACTACCAAGTTACCACAGACGAGGACGCTCCAAGTGGAGAACCTGGAAACAGACGAAGAGCTTTGAACGTTTTCCAAATGAACACAGTGAAGAAAAGAATTCGTGTGTTATTTACAAGGAGAAGAGATTTGAGTTTTCAAGTTCTTTCCTTTAGCAATATACCTATTATATTCCCTCTAGACTTTACATTTGTGTGTCCTTAGATTTTATCACAACCCTTACTAAAACATGAATACATGCGTCATGTCATGATGAATGTTGGATAAAATCGGGCTGGTAATTACTTGACGAGGAGTTTTTTCCGTGTCAAAATATATATTGCAGCCAAAATTGTAAACATTATGTGTGTGTTTCTCGTTTATTTTATCCTCAACTAATATTCAGGATAAGAAATTAAATCCACGGTACTGCTCTATGTTTTCCTTTTTCTAAGCATGAAGAACCAATTTATGGTTAAAATTTAGTTTTAAGCGAAACATAAAAACTAAAAACAAATCAATAACTAGACTGCAAATAATAATGAATAATGTTAAATTGCAGTAGTGAAGAGCATTATGTGACTACAAAATCAGTCTAAAAAATATCAATGATTCTGTTTCAATTCCAAAAAAAGGTACACCTAATTCAATCTTGCACAAAGGAAAGAGTGTGGGTGTAAATGTGAATGAACATTGAATTTAGGATCGTTCAAGAGACAAGACGGGGCAAAAGGACGAGCTTATAAAAATGACAATGATCGAATTCATAATTATTATAGGCCAATTATGCCACCATGAAGAGTGGACCTAACGTCCTGACTTTTCAACTAACTTGACGGCAACGGTGAAGACGGTGACCATGTAAGTAACTGTAATAGTAATGTTAATGTTGTCACAAACGTTCATGTTCCTTCTCATGGACTGACTTTAACTGGCACAACGTAACATAACATGGAATGCAATGGCATAGTATGGTATGGAAACGAGCCGAGTGCCGACGGGATGTAAGTACACACAGTTTAATGTGAATGTGCAGCCTCTTCACTTTTACTTTTATTGTTGTTGAATGAATGAGCTGCAGTTGATATTCATTTACTCTATCTCTCTGTACTATTTTTCCCTAGCTTCGCAACAGCAGACTGGCTTGGCATTGCTTGGCCTGGCCCACGTTTACGATTACTATAAATGTTATGAAGTGAGAAGTTTTACAAAACTCGTTCGTAAACTCGTATAAATACTAATTAAATTATAAAAACGCACACATATAATCCTATATAGCTTATTAAAAGCCAGTCACTCCTGGTTCCTTTCCCCGGGGCTAATCCTTTCTTAAATCTAGCATGCATAGATAGGCATACCAAATGAAACAGTTGTCTTAGCATGTCTAAAATATCATCAGTGTGTTTGTAATATGTACATTTCTTCTTTTCTATGCAACGAAATGCCACAAATATTAGTCATTATTATGTGTACAGGAGTACATTTTGTTTTTCCTTTCGTTCAACAGCATTCAAGCAGATATTACGTTTTACTTACGTTACGTTTTATTATAATTATTTAGTCCTAATTATACCATTTTTATGCTTTGGCGATTCTTTCATACATCATAATATTTTTCCCATCATCATCATCATCATAATCCTCCTCCTCAATTTTCAATTCAAGATTCTTAATCCACAATCCCCTTCATCCTACACACACACACAGAGAGAAACGCATACGAATTTTTGATATAGCCATAAAATTATGCTGTTAGTTGTTAGTAGTTGTTTTGAGGGAGATGGAGATTGAGAAGAAAAAAATCTTATCATTTTCAAAACTTGTCTGGCAACGCGTTCACAGTGAACATGAAATTATGCGAGAAGACTCTCTGTCTTGAACCATACACGCGTATATACATGTATAACGAACATTGTATACCTTGTGCCAGGCATATATCTACTTTTCTCCATGGAATAGGTTGGTGCAATTGAAATTATATTTCATAAGACATGGAGGCTCAATAACACCATTGTAACTATACACTGGAACAGCAGTGGCTAATTTCCATCTGAGACTCGTATCTATTCTCTATATGATATTATTTTTGCCCTAGCCATCATGGATAACGCCACCACTACCAGCTATTATGAATAGATACATATACAATTTTGTTCCAAGACGTTCTTAAGAAAAAATTAAGAAAGAAAATGGAGAAAAAGTCCGCAAAATAGTTAGTTTTATCAAAGTTTTTGATCCGTATCCACACCGTGGTTAAGCTTGGCTTGACTGGAGTTGGAATACTAACTTAATTTTTCTTAGCGTAAGTAACAGCAAGAAGAATAGCAGGGAAAAAGATGAGAAAATTTCATTTAATTCGATGTTATGCTATAGCGCAATTTTCGAAGCCATGAAAACATTAATGATGGTTTTTATTACATTAACGCTTTTAGTCTTCTCATAATCTTACCTTGTCTTCATATATCTTCTCACCCAATTTCATTTTTCTAATGGAAGGGATAAAAGTACAAAAAAAACATTGACTCACTGACACCTCAAAAATACTATTTTTCCTGAACCTAATTATGTATTTATTGCATCTTTCGTATTTGTACTGCTATAAAATGTATTGCACAGAGTATATGCACAATCAGCAGGCAAATTGAGCCAAAGTAACATTGATAATGATACGTGTTAAAGTTGAAAAACACGACGAAGATAAAGATATAAAATACGAAATTGCAAAATTTAGCAGTTCCTCCAAATGAAATGTTATGTATGTGGTGATAATGCACTTCTTTCTACTGGTATGCCATGTTTTATGGTCATTCATTTTGAATGCATGTGTTATGTAATGTACACGTAGAAAAGAGTACAAGTGTTAGTAGTGTAAAATAAAGATGATATGGAGTATCAAGATGCTCGCAGTTGGTTATACCGCAGATATTACATATGCTTCGTCAACTGAACTGCCAGAGCTAGAGCATGATGATGCAGTTTTTTCTGCAGTAATTTTATCAACCACCACACTACTCTATAGCAATACTCTAGCAAACTATTACTACTGTGTAGTTGTTGCAAGTATATATCTGTCTATAATTGAGAATAAGCAATAAGGTCGAAGTTTTTATGCGATTAGCATGCATCCTAAGGGCTACCTTTACATAATTCCATCAATCAAAAAACGCCTGGCTATCATCATAATAATAATCACGGATGGTCGTCTAGACTCTCCAGTACACTGTGTACATACAAATAGACAGAGAAATAGATGGAGAGAGAAAGTAATCATAGATAAAGTTCTAATTTTTAAAACAAGACAGGTTTACTGCATTCGAATTATACATGACATGCCTTCTTTGATTTGCTTTTGTTTTTTTTACAATAATTGTATTGCAACAGAGACTATATCATACAGCTCCATCGTTTTCCACTTGTAAATGCTTATACATTCTGTCTAATACATGATGAATTGTATACGTCTTATTCTTCGGCAAAAATTTCCAGTATGGAAAAAACCAAGTAAATGTATGCATTATGCATATAGATTTGTACACTCTATTATGCTCAAGCTTTCGTGCGTGGTACATACTTATAGAGGTAGAGTCATACCAACAGACGTAGACAAAATAATTCATGCTGCGAATTGTATAATCTTTATTTAAGATGATTCGTAAGAGAAATAGGTAAAGTCAAGGTAGTGACTGTTATCAATGGTTTTTATACATATACTGAGTACATTTAGAATTTGATATTCTCGAGACATTCTTCGATTCTCTCTCTCTCTCTCTCCCTCTCTCTCTCTCTTTAAAAAAGACGAATGTTGGAAGTCATGAGAAAGAAACCTTTGATGCGGTTGAAGTCTAAAGACTTGCTGAAAAATAAAATACACGAGAAAAGCACAGAGACTAGAGACGAAAAGAAAAGGAAAAAATTAAGTTATTTAGTCAACCTGTTATTTCAGCTAGGAACTGCTAATGGGTTTCTCCATTAATTTCTGCTTGCGGATTGCATGTTCCGAAACCAAAAAGAAATAGTGGGTTGTTTTCATGAACATTCAGTCTCACTAAGCTTATTACTGTGAATGAGAGAGTGTTTATTAAATGCCCTTTGGACATTTATTTGTATGTGTATACAAGCCGTTCTTTTATTTCTCCATCTCTCTTTCTCTACTAGATTGTCTACTATGTAGATGCAGATACAAACACTCAAATTTAATTTTATATTGTATTGTATTATATATTGTTTTGCGCTACTGCAATACATAGTCTTTTGTTTAAAAAAATCAGACTTATAATAGTCTTGCTAAAAGTTCTTTCAGAGAAGTAAAACAAATTCTTGTGGACCCATGTCATCAAGCACAAAGGAAGTAAGAATAAAAATAAGGGTTTTTGTTGCCAGTTCAAAACTGTACACGTTTCAGATATATCATGCTGCATAAAGTTTTGGCATTGAAAATTTGTATTCCCCTACTTACATCTTATCGTCTTTTGGATCTACCGGCAAGTATCGAGCTTCATTAGTTCACTTTTATAGACAAGAAACTGACAACTGAATTTATTCTCATTTTCAATAAAGTGTTTCCTGTAGGCACTTTCTCGTCAAATTTCCATATACACCACGTGTACGATCAATCTTTGCCCACATTTCCTTTCTACCAAAATGCATTTAGCACGACCCGCAAAACCTTGATCATGCTTTTTCTTTCTACTTAAACTGATCTGCCAACAAAAACGATGGAAACCCTTATACAGCCAAAAGAACATGTAAAAAAAGTACAGGGAAATAACGTCAAATTACAGATCAATGTTAAATACAATATATAATGGCTAATTATAAGAAAGAGGAAAAAATTGCTCGGAGCGTTTTATACCAGTTCAATATGTTCGAATTTAGCGTGCCTTTCTAGTAGAAAAGAAAAATAAAAGAAATAAATCGATGAAGGAAACTTCATAAAATTGTGGGCAGTTAACAGCATAATTCCCAAAAAGTTGACAACTATTACGAATATACATGTAGTATTATTTTATTGTGTGCGTATAAAACTATTCTTGGCTTTAGACGTATTAAAATCAGCAGTACGTACAATATTTTATACCAACAGATGAATTTAGGAAGAATAGCCTGAAATTTTTTCAACCGCAACGTTAAATTGAAGGAAGAGATTATTCAAAAAGCAAAAATGAAATAATACATGTGTGATGCAGAAAGACAAAAGCACTATCTAAGAAAACCAAATTGAGTTTGGCTTCCACCCGCAGAGTATGATTTGAAGAAGAAGAGGCTTCAGCTCTTTCATAGACCGTCTTGATCTTTCCAGTTAGAAATTCAGACTCACTTATCTTTTCCTTACCAAAGCAAGTTTTTATTATAATTTTTTCCATGTTTGGAACTTGAGAAAAATAACCTGACTTGCAATCCTTCCTTGCTATGTACGTGTAGCCAGTATATTCTACAGTGTACATTATATATATGTATGTACATGTTATGTGTCAGCTCCCGCCAAAAAACGCTCATGA
This sequence comes from Sminthurinus bimaculatus, assembly GCA_034698285.1. NCBI lineage: Eukaryota > Metazoa > Arthropoda > Collembola > Symphypleona > Katiannidae > Sminthurinus > Sminthurinus bimaculatus. The sequence continues at coordinate 2,606 of JAQIVE010000374.1, read as the reverse complement.
TGAAAAATTGTATTTCTCCACACATAGAATTAATCATAGTTATCATACACCGCATGTAGAAATGCAAATTTCTTCTTATTATTATTAACATTACATACTTTTAACTTCCATACTTACTTTAAGTTTTAAAAGTAAAGGTGAAAAAATAATGTACAAAAAAAGTATTTTACTCGCACACTATACAAAAGGAACTACCTAGCAACCTGGCTCATTCACCACCAATTTTCCGTTTTCTTACAGAGTGGACTGTGGCGAGTTTCACATGGAGTGACCACATCAATTATCAAACTGTCAAAGACAGAGGCAACTAACCTGCATGTTGTATAGCTTTAAACATTGGTATTTCTGTGTAAGACTAAAAATAAGATTTAAAGGATATGAACTAGCAACGAAATAACATGCAAACGACTTTTTAATAGAAGGAGTAGTTGCTCGTATAGTAGGTGTATAGGTTTTGTTTTTCTCCTCGCTCCTTCTTTCTCGTCTTCTTATCTACACAGTTTCTCATTACCAACGTTTTGTGCTTAGTATTTACACAATCGTAAAACCAAATACGAGCCTTTCATCATTATATAGGATAACTTTTTTCAATTCAACTGGCTGTTATTCTTCTACAGACGAATGCAACAAACTGGGCTTGGTCTCATATATAAGAGAAACAAAGTCAACCACCGTTCATCTTATTATCTATCTTCTTCGTCTGTTGTTGACCAATGGGTTTAAAAAGACAAATTGTACACACACATTATGTCATGGACGTAGATACAAAGTTTCAAATTACTAAAGAAGAATGTTTCAAGAAATCAACACATCTTTTATCCTTACTCCCTTCATCATTGTCTTTTACGGTAAAAGTTTCACTATTTGTAATACAGCTATGTCTGCATGTCATGTATATTATTTTGGTTCGGCATAGTCCAAAAATGCAAGGATGCACTTGGCGCCTTACCTTAATAAACGTTTGAAATATCATAGTTTCTGCAAATGAAAACATGTACATTACTATATATCATACATACCTGAATATCTAGAAATCAGTTAGAATAAATGTTACATGTCATGTGTGAAAACAATAACAAATTTGACAGTGTGCATGGTCAACAGTCGTGATCGTTATTTTGCCCTAACTTATTTTCCATACATATGGATATCTGTGTGCATACTTAAAAAACAGATTTTAAGATGAAAATTTCTTAAGACATTTTATTGTAAGTATCGTAATTTCGATTCAAACATGAAATTTAATCTGGAGAGGAGGAGTATTTAGACATTGCTTGTAGATACGGTACAATTATAATTTAAAATCGCATGTAAATACTTCCTTCTCGCCCCATTGCACTTTTGAACACACATAATAAGTATGATATAGAGCGTTGTAGAGAGATACACTTATTCTGTTGATTTGCTATATATATGAAGGATGTGGGCAGTGTGCCAGTAGCTACAAAGACTATACTACAAATAAAATCAATATTCAATTATTATTCAATGTTCTTCTAAATGAGTAGAAATTCATTCAATATTCAAGAAATTTGCAACCTAATATATACATTTCAATACAATGACTAACAATGTATAGGGTATAGCTTGTTTATTGACTATTTTGTGCCAAATATGAAGAGCGGGACTGTATACAAATAAATACATGCATAAAACACGATGCTTAAAACACTTAAACTCAGCACCCGATGCATCTGCAACCCTTTTATTGCAACCTCTAAATAGGAAAGACTGAGATCATTTAAGTATAAAATGTATGCATCTACTCAGGATGTAGAAGACTCCAATACTTTTGTCTCATACATCGTAAAAACATGTCTTGGAGAGCTCAAGTTAAAACTTTTTCCTTTCATTTTTAGCAAGAGTGTGTCGAATCCTCGATTCATCCATTTTACAGTCCTTACACAGAACCATTGTGCGTTGTAATAATAAATCAAGGGAACGTATTACACATTAAAGGGAAGCTCAGAGTAGTAAAATGTAAAAAAACGAAAAGACAAAAAAAGGGGAGCCTGGACTTTTCTAGTATAGTGTGTATAGTATGGTATTAGATTTAAAAATGCGATCCAGAATCCAGATCGTATATGGTCCAAGGCTCCAAGTTGAAACTGCTACCGCAACTACTACTTCTACTACCAGCACCACTGCTTTTTCTTATATATAGGGGACTGGCGGGTAAAAGTAGACCACGGGTAAAAGTATACCACTTAATAAAACATCTCCCGTTTCCGTTGTGCTTGACCAACTTGGACGGAGTTTGAAAAAAATCAAAGCTAATGAATGTGGAATTATGCTAGAAGTAAAATATCTTTAATCAGAAGTTCCAACTCTTCAAAATAATAAGTTGAAAAAAGTAAACTTTTCTTGCCGGCCAAGACAATCCAACAAGGAAATTTTACTTTTAGGATTTATCGATTTGTGGGTTTACTTTAGAATTAAATTCAACAATTTTTTTCCACAATGTTACTACACTATTGCTAAACACGACAGTAATTTTAATTGATGATAAAAAGTTATGTAACAATCTTTAAAAAATTAAATGTCTGAAGCCTCTAGAAAAGGTACATGGAGGGTAAAAGTAGACCACTCCGGCGGGTAAAAGTAGA